>JAHLJT010002406.1:21495050-21613126 GCA_031308135.1 Acheta domesticus | reverse complement strand
GGGGGACGAATTGGTCTCTCTATTTAAATCTACATATGCTCAGTCTTGTAACATTATTACAACCATTCATATTTATGAAATTATCCCCGGGCAAGGGTGTTTCAAAGGGGCTCATGCGCGCGTCCTTATCTGTATAGAGGGAATCGTGCTCCCACGCTCAAATAAAATTTAAAATGCGGAACAATTGTTAAGAAATACTTATAAAATAGTACTTTTCCCGCATTTTGGATGCTCAACGTGGAGCATCTGGTGTAATGGTCAGTAGTAAATAAGAGGCTCCCCGCATTTTGGCAGCCCAATTTGGGCCAGATAGATCAATAGTAAATAGAAAGGGAGGTAGAAAGAAAGGTTCCCCGCAAAGAGTGTAATTATTTCCGTCTTCCGTCAAATTAAAGAGTGTAATCCGTTACAAAAGTTTAAAGAAAAAATTTGCACTCATATATGAGAAAATTGGCATTTGAGCGTTCTGAAAATGCGGAATTTTGAGGTACCTTCACAGAAAACGGTTGTTTTCGAGAAACTCACTTGACATTATTTAAAGCACATGTACTCGTAAAATATATAATGTGAATATTTCACTCATGTCTGTCCGCGTCGTAAGTAGCCAATGGTAAGCAAAGATATATTCAAATTAAACCAATCCCAGATGTTTATCGCCATCAGCTTGTTTACCTTTTTTATCGCTGTAAAACTTTGTTACGTTTTTAGATAACAATAGCAATTGTTTCACCTCCAAAATAGCTTGTGTGCATCAATATAATGTGACGTTTTGGTTATGTTTAAAACTCTGAAATAGAATATAATATAAAAATTCAGTTTCGAAAAACAGCGAAAGGAACAAAGAAAGCTTGTGGAAGCAATTTCAAGAATTTGTGAAGAAAGAAAATACTAATGGACTGTACAAACTACAAATGAGGAATTTACACATATTTTAGGTAATTAATATACGAAGATTGGATGGTGAAGAGTACAAAGAATATGCTTTCAAAACACTGTGGAACGTTACATTAAAAATTATTCAGGAAAATACTTTAATGAGTATACACGTGTGTTCAATCCATTCGAAATTGACGAATTCCGCTGCTAATATGTCTTGTACATCTTCAATTTCAAATACTTACACGGAAGGGCAAGACTTGGAAAACAAACTTCATACAACTTTAATGATTGTTCTTGTAATAAATGTTCTTTTAAGTAGCCTTGTTATTATTGTTTTTCGAAAGTTTTATAACCATACAATTGAAACATATTTGAAATCATTTTCTGCACTAAACTGTTATTCAAATGTTACTTGATTTTAAGTTATTCCAGGAGGCAGTGATAAGTCGGAGCTGAATGAAAGGTTTTCATTTTTCGGTTGTAATTTTAAGTAATATTTCCCTTTTTCGTGATTCCTGTGATTTAAATTATCTTTTCAATAATGTAATGTTGTTTATTCGTGAAATAGTCACACTAAATGTCACTCGAAGTGCTGTTCTAGCCGGTAAATTCACTCCTCGCTACGCGAGTCGTGAATTTACCGGCTAGAACAGCACTTCTCGTGATATTACTTATGACTATCTCATGTCTGTCCGCGTCGTAAGTAGCCAATGGCAAGCAAGGATATATTCAAATTAAACCAATCCCAAATGTTTATCGCCATCAGTTTGTTTACCTTTTTTATAGCTGTAAAACATTGTTTACCTTTTTAAAGATTACGATAGCAAGTCCGCAGCCTTTGGAGCCCCCCGGCCGACCCGGGACAATAAGGCGGCAGCGAAAGTGTCACAGGCGCAAGCCTGAAGCAAGTAGTGGCCGCAAGGCCCTCAAAGAGTTCATACGATAGCAATTGTTTCAGCTCCAAAATAGCTTGTGTGCTTCAATATAATTTTAAAACGTGTCGTTTTGGTTATGTTTAAAACTCTGAAATAGAATAATTATTAAAACTAGTGGTGCTACAGAATGGCACAGGCTTTCCCGTATTAGTTTTCTATTTTCCTGGGTCTTCGCTAGCTATTCGGAATAGCCACATACTCTTCTTGCCAGCTACCATCTATTGTGACGTACTGGACAAGAAGAACACAGACGACTGATTTGTATAGTATTTACAGTATATTTACAATAATAAAATTAAAGATTATGATACAAGATTGAATCCCTTTGGCAACCTTTCGATTCTCTAAGCCGCGAAACCCCGCGACTGTCCCTAGGCCTAGCCCAGTACCTCTGCTCGAGAGCATGAGAAAGCTACGCGAAGTGCGAGCTGTCGGACATAGAGTCCCCCGTAACTAGAAATGTTACATGGCCTGATACCAACTTTGATCTTACACCCGAAGATCACGTGCAAGGTTGCACTGGAGATACCTCCCGTCTTTCGACTCACTAGCGTATCCCGCGAGCGCATGTCGGCGTCGCAATAAATATCCGACGGCTCGTCCCCCACTCTACCAGCGGCGGGCGTAATACGGCTCGCTAGCCAGCCCTCTCCAGGAGGAACCGTCATTACCTAGATTCGCGCCCGCGCGCGCCCTGTTGTCCAAGTTATTTTGGGACTGGGATTTTCCTGCCCGCGCGCGCCGGGAGGCGCCGCCGCGTTCACCCCCATCCCCCATCCGGCTTAAGACTGGGATTCCAAGCGAAACCTCACGCCGGAGCATGAGCTACCTCGCGACGCTACACTATCATCGCCAAAAGTACATTTTTTGTCATTTTCTTAATTTTCGGTTTCCTATTGGTAGAACAGAAACATTAATTTTAGAATATTAAAGAACACAAAAACCTAGCCGTAAATGGCAATTTTCTTTTAAAAATTATGTGCCGTTTAAGAGAAAATGGCGTTTTTAGCACTACTAAAAATGCGAAATTTGAAGCTCATTTTCACAGAAAATTTTGAGTTTTCAAAATACTTATTTGAAGTTCTTGAAGCACTTACACTCACAAATATATCATCTTTACAAATTGCGGATAATGTGCATATTAAAGATGTGAGAGATCTTTCAAAAAATTACATTTATATAATTTTGAAAAAAAACAAAAAACTCTCAAAATAAACTTCACGTTATACTAATGAGTGTAATTAGCACTATCCGTTACAAAAGTTTCAAGAAAAAAATTGCAGCCATATACGAGAAAATGACGTTTGAGCATTTCTGAAAATGCCGAAATTTGAGCTGCTTTTCACAGAAAAACGGTAGTGTTTTCGAGAAACTTTACTTGACATTATTTAAAGCATACATACTCGTAAATATAATAATGTAAAAACATCGCCGATAATGTAAATATTAACGACGTGAAAGACAAGTAAAAAAATTACATTTTGGTAATTTTGAAAAAAACCAACCGATAGACCAAAATAGCTTTTATGTCATTGATAGAGTACATTCACCACTATCCCTACCAAAAGTTTAAAAGAAAAATTTGGAGCCGTTTTTGAGAAAATTTTGTTTTTGTAATTTTTTAAAATTGCACATATTGCACGCAATATTGCACGAAACTACCTAAATTGTGAAAAACATTTACATGACCTTTATTAAAGAACTTAATATGCAGAAGAAATTTTATTTGTAGAAAAAATCTCTATCTTCAATTTTGTAGTTGGAAAAAGACGCCGAAAAAAATCAAACTTTCACAATTTTCAAAATTCAGAGCTGTACGTGAAAATCGGACCTATGCCATGTTAAAAAGTGTATTTCCTCTATTCATACAAGAAATTTAAAGAAAAAATTTGGAGCCGTTTTTGAGAAAATGTTGAAAAATCCCCGGGGGGCTTCATATAAAGTACCTCCAAATTTTAAAGAATCTTTTCAAAATCACAAAGCTTCGACTAGAATCAGATCGACTGGGGAATATCAATTTTGAAGAAAAGCGACCGAACGGTTTAGGCGCTAGCGTTGACCACAGACGGAAAGACGTACAGACGGACGGAATGACGTCAATCGATTTTTAAGTGTAAAGAAGCAACAAATCATGGATTTTGACCACACCACGAGATAGAGGATTTTTTTTCTTAATTTAGCAACTGGTTTTATCCACTTATTCGTTTTGACGGCCCGGCAATTAATTTTTTTCCGCCGAAAATTTGCCATTTTTTCGCGCAGCTTTACATAACTTTCCTATACTACGTATATCACTCCGTGTATACGTACGTATACGCAAAGTAAAAATCAGTGCCGAAAAAACAGGGAAAGGAACAAAGAAAGCGTGTGGAAGCAATTTCAAGAATTTCGTGAAGAAAGAAAATACAAATGGACAGCACAAACTACAAATGAGGAATTTACACATATTTTAGGTAATTAATATATGAAGATAAGATGGTGAAGAGTACAAAGAAATGCTATCAAAAAACAATGTGGAACGTTACATAAAAAATTATTCTGGAAAATACTTTAATGAGTGCACATGTGTGTTCAATCTATTCGAAATCGACGAATTCCGCTGCTACTTCATCGTGTACATCTTCCATTTCAAATACTTCCACGGAAGGGCAAGACTTGGAAAATAAATTCCTACAACTTTAATGATTGTGCTTTTAATAAATGTTCTTTTAAGTAGCCTTGTTATAATTGTTTTTGAAAGTTGTATTACCATAAAATTGAAACATAATTGAAATCATTTTCTGCATTAAACTGTTATTCAAATGTTACTTGACTATTAGTTATTCCAGGAGACAGTGATAAGTCGGAGCTGAATGAAAGGTTTTCATTTTTCGGTTGTAATTTTGAGTAATATTTCCCTTTTTCGTAATTCCTGTGGTTTAAATTATCCTTTCAAATCATGTAATATGATTATTCGTGAAATAGTCACACTAATATCACTCGAAGTGCTGTCCTAGCCGTAAATTCACTCCTCGCTACGCGAGTCGTGAATTTACCGGCTAGCACAGCACTTCTCGTTTATTACTTATGAAAAAATCGCCACTAATGTAAAAATTACCGACGTGATAGACGAGTAAAAATACTACATTTTGCAATGTTGAAAAAACAAAAGAATAAAGCAACATGGCGTTTTTTGTCGTCTCACAAAATACGTTAGGCACCATACCTACCAAAAGTTTAGAGAAAAAATTGGGAGCCGTTTCTAAGCAAATATTGTTTTGTAATTTTTTAAAATAGCACATATTGCACGCAATATTGCGCGAAAACTACTAAAATTTTCAAAACATGTACACGACCTAATGAATGAACTCACTTTCGACGACAAATTTATTTAAAAGAAAAATCTCTATCTTTAATTTTGTAGTTCCAGAAAGACAACGAAAAAAATTTTAACTTTCGTAATTTTCGAAAATTCAGTTATCCGTGAAAATCGGACCTATACCACCTTAATAAGTGTATATTACTCTATTCTTACAAGAATTTTAAAGAAAAAAATATAGAGCCATTTTTGAGAAATTTTGAAAACGTACGGGGGCTATATGTAAAGTACTCCCAAATTTTACAGAATCTTTTTCAAAATCTCAAAGCTTCGGCTAGAATCAGATCGACCGGGGAGTATCCAGTTTGAAAGAAATCGTACCTATGGTTTTGGCGCTAGCAGTGTTCGTAGACGGACGGACAGACGGACGTGTCCTTTTAATTGGTTTTTCGGTATCAAGGACCCACAAAATAGAATTTCTGGCTGCATCACGTGTTAGGGGATTTTTTCTTAATTTAGCAACGGGTTTATCCACTTTTTCGTTATCACGACCCGGCAATGAATTTTTTCCGCCGAAAATTCGCAATTTTTTTCGCGCAGCATTATATAACTTTCCCTATACTACATATATCACTCCGTGTATACGTACGTATACAGGAAATTAAAAAAGTGGATAAAACCAGTTGCTAAATTAAGAAAAAAATCCCTTAACAGGTAGTGTAGCCAGAAACCCTGTTTGGTGGTCCTTGATACCGAAAAACAAATTGAAAGAAAACGTCTGTCTGTCCGTCTGTGAACACTGCTAGCGAATAAAACCATACGTACGATTTCGTCCAAAATGGATATTCTCCATTCGATCTGGTTCTAGTCAAAGCTTTGAGATTTTGAAGAAGATTCTGTGAAATTTGTGGGTACTTTACATATAGCCACCCGGACATTTTCCAAATTTATCAAAAAGGCTCCAAATTTTTTCTTTAAATTTCTTTTAAGAATAGAGTAAAATACACTTATTAAGGTGGCATAGGTCCGCTTTTCACGGATAACTCTGAATTTTCGAATATTGTAAAAATAAAATTTTTTCGGCGTCTTCCTGGAACAACAAAATTGAAGATATTTTGTTTTAAATAAAATTTGTTGTCCTAAGTGAGTTCATGCATTAAGGTCATGTACATTTTTTTGAAAATTTTAGTATTTTTCTCGCAATATTGTGTGCAATATGTGAAATTTTAAAAATTACTAAAACAAGATTTTCTCAGAAACGGCTCCAAATTTTTCTTTAAACTTTTGGTAGGTATAGTGCCTAACGTATTTTGTGAGATGACAAAAACGCCATATTCCTCTATTCTTTTGTTTTTTCAACAATTGCAAAAATGTAGTTTTTTTACTTGTCTCGCACGGCGTCGAATATTTACATTAGCAGCGATTTTTTAATTTATTATATTTACGAGTACATGTGCTTAAACAAGTAGTAAATAACGTCAAGTAAAGTTTCTCGAAAACAACCGTTTTCTGTGAAGAGTAGCTCAAAATTTCGCATTTTCTGAGACGCTCAAATGCCATTTTCTCATATATGGCTGCAAAATTTTTTCTTGAAACTTTTGTAACGGATAGTGCTAAATACACTCTTTAATATGACGTAAAGTTTATTTTGAGTTTTTTTTCAAAAATTACATAAATGTAATTTTTTGAAGTCCTTAATATGCACATTACCAGCAATTTCTAAAGATTATTACATTTGTGGGGTACTTGCGTGAAATAACTTCAAATAAGTATTTTGAAAACTCAAACATTTTCTTTGAAAATGAGCTTCAAATTTCGCATTTTTATTAGCACTAAAACGCAATTTTCTTTAAAACGGCACTTAATTTTTAAAAGAAAATGGCCATTTAGGACTAGGTTTTTGTGTTCTTTAATATTCTAAAATTAATATTTCCGTACTACCAATAGGAAATCGAAAAATTAAGAAATTGACAAAAAAATGTACTTTTGGTGCGGTGATAGACGGCAGCTGGCAAGAAAGAGTATATGGCAATTCCACATAGCTACGAAGACACAAGGAAAGAGAAAATCAATACGGGAAAGTCTGTGCCACTCTGTAGCACCACTAGTTAAAATTTCTTCTGCACTTCAAAACCTCAGTTAATGATTTTATAGACATTTCCACGCGTAAGCATCAGGCAACCAAAATGTAAGCAATACACTGCGCTGCAGATGTATAAAAACTAACAATTTTTCAAACCAATTGTTCATCATAGTTCTTGCTCTCAATTTATATTAACTATGTATAATATTGTGTTACAAACTTAATAAGTATGTTTAAAATAGTATTAAATCGTGCCTAGTATTAAATAGTATTTCAATTATTCTATTCACTCTCAATCCTGGCGTACCGGATGGTGTACGAACTACACATATGTATGATCAGTACCTGAACGTAATAATTTTGATTTCTGCGCCTTTGAGGGTTTCAATTTTGCGCCGAATGTGGCGCAAACTGTTTGTTCAGGCTTTAGTAAACACTCTGGTGACAGTTTCTCTGAACGAGATTATTTGGTACGAAAACATAAGCGAAAGGGAAGATCTCACAAAGGCATAATTTTGTTGAAGGAGTAGCACTTTCTATCTAGGATAGCACTTTTGTTTGCGAGCGTATATTAAATACTTACTTGTTTGTGAGTTTTTTTACGTACAATTAGTTGACTATTTAAATTGATTACGTAAATTCGCAACTAAGAAGTGGGTCTTCTGATAGAGGTTAGGGTGTGCCCCTTCAGTGACGCGGTCCCGGGCGGCGCGCGGGGCAGGCCAGCGGGGGCGACGACATGGACAATGTGGCACGTACCGAAACGAAGAGGGAAGAAATATCTCATGGACTTCCAAATTCCGTATATTGTTTTTGAAAGCTTAGTAACTTCCAAACCCGTTTGATGTCTTCACAAATATGTTCAATACAGCATAATAGGAATAAAGAAATCAGTCACAGCAGTGCGGCTCAATGAGAATAGCTATCAGTGACGGGTTACAGTACAATTTTAGCTGATTGCAATGAAATAGTAAATTGTACGAACAAAGCTCTTAAAATAGATTTTTCAAGTTTTAATCTTTTCTAAATAATAAGTATTTTGGATAAAAATTTACGGAGCTATGGCCAATTGAAAAGTGACTATATCGTTTTAAGGTAAAATTGACCAAATTCGGACTAATGTGGCCCACTGTTTGAACCAAATAAATAATGGGTAATGATCATCATCACTACTTCAGACAAAAATAATTTCATAAAATACCTTTAAATTATATTTATTCTTATTTTCTAAAAAGTAGCGAAAAGAGGAGAAAATTATGGTGTTTATGGGGTTTGTGTCATCCCTGAACCTATTTTAACCTCCCAGCGGGCGCGCGTAAAATGTTCACACCAGCAGGCGCGTGTCGTAAATTTTACGACATTCAATGACTCTTGAAAAAATCAAAGAAATTGTAGAACATTGGAATTTTATGTCGCATTATAATATCTAAGAATGATATTTACTACCAAAAAACATATCCGTTGATAAATGTTCGTATTTAATATCAAAAATATCTTGTTCCGATCCAGTATCGTTCTGATGCCCATCTATATTTTCAACATTTGTTTGCTGTCACTGACACTATCCAATTCATGATCTTACTCCGATCATACAGCTCTTGAAGAATATTCTGATTTTCTTTCACATGAACACATTATCTGGACATTTACAGAAAATTTCGATTAGGCCAAATTATTATAAAATATTTTAAAAGAACAGCCGGCGCGCAGCGTAAAGTTTACGTCACAAAGCACTTATCCCGAATAGAGCGTTACAAAAACTGGATATAGCGTGTAAACTAAACAGTGACTGCAGGAATGCATCACTAAAGATACCTGCAAGAAATACCAAGAACGCAGAATTCTTTGACAACAATGAGTTGACAGCAAAACAAAAAAAAATGTAAAATTTACGACAGCGCACCCGCTGGAAGGTTAAAAAGGGTTTTATTGTTTCCAATGTTATTCTTGAATCAAAAACTAACTTTTTTAGCTAAGCCTTCACAAATATCTTCAATATAGCCTAATAGTGAATAAAGAAATCATACACAGCAGTGAAGCACAATTGCGAGTCGTAAATAGTGATGGCGAGTGGCGCAATTTTACCCATTGCAGTGAGATAGTTAAATCGTGAAAAGCAAAGTTCATATAGTAGAGGTTTTGAGCTCTAATCTTATCTAAATTAAAAGTACTTTGGATAAAAATTTCTGGAGCTGTGGTCAATTGAAAAGTGTCTATTTCTACGAACACATTCGAGCTAACGTAAAATTGGTCGTATTCCAGCTAATGAGGCACACTGTTTGAATCATATAAGTATTGTTTGATGATCATAAAATTGTTGCAGGGTAACGTGGGCACCACCGCAGCCAAAAGTCGGTTGATAAAAATCACATTAAATAATAATATATTCTTTGTTTTTAAAAAGTAGCAAAAAAGGCCGAAAATAGGGGTGTTTATGGGATTTGTGGCACCCCTAAACCCATTTTAAAAACTGATTTAATGGGGCCGACGTTGTTCTTGCATCGAAAACTAACTTTTTTCAAGCCATTGAATTCAATTTTTTTGATAGAGCATATATATACATATATATATATATATATATTGAAACGAATTGTTATCATTACAATGATAACAATGCGTTCCTGAGCATGGAGAACGTTTGAACTGCGCGGTAGCGGCCGGCGCGCCGACGGAGACGGGCGCCGGAGTCGGTTCATTGTGAAGAACTGAAAGCAACGGAATCACGGGACGGACGAGCAGTGGAGCGATGGCGGAGGAATGAAACAGACGGTTATGTAGTGTGCGGAAGAAAGAGCATGGACAGTAGTGAAATCTGGAACCATCGTGGAGGATAGGCATCGGGTATGATAAGATACTGGGGAAGGGCATGAAGTGAACTAAAACGGTGATGTTGCTAAAGTGAATAAAAGACAATATCGGCGCGTAAAGATATCCACGTGCGCGAGTGCGGAGGAGCGGCTGAATGTGGATTCCCGTGCCTCAGCCCACCCGTTAATGTTTGGTATATGTAGCTTCGAGAACCGTCGGAACAACGACGTCATCGGAGTGAGCGAGATTAATTATTGGAATATGTTGAAGTGGTGAAATCGGCATTGATAAAGTAACGCACGCGGGCGGACACCAGTATGGCATCGAGTGAATGTAGAGGAACAGCAATAAACAATCGGTTGTGAAACGGAGAAGAAAAGAACTTATTACGGACGGCGGAGGTGAGAAGCATTAGCGGGCAACGCACGGTAGGTCCGTTACAACGGCAGTGGACATGAAGATCTCGGCAGTCGGCGTCGTGCAGGGACGGCGGAGGAGCATCGATGCTCATAATTTTACTTAAATTGGTTCATGCAGATATATACTAGACAACTGGTCATTTGACATGTCATACGCTTCAGAAATCGAATAACAGAGTTGAAAAATTGTTTAAAAAACGCAGTTAGGGAAAACAGACATGTCCTGTCTATTTATCTATATTGAATCTTTTCGTGAGTAGAAGTACTTCAAATGATTTTCAATAAAGTATCTATACTCTTCAATGTTTTTTTTCCTGCAACATCACATTCATCAAATTAAAATCACCCTCGGGGGATCGAACTCGGTACCTTCCTTATTGAAGATCTCAACCCGAAGGTGCATTAACCAACCGCGCTACGAAACCGACTTGCGGAACCACTGTTTATATTTCAGTCAAAACGTACTTGTATCAGTTCTATCATTAGGAAGCCGGTAATTGTCAACATGCGAAAAACATGTCTTTCAAAAAACATGACCAAGAAAGGCAGCGGTGAACTGCTTACTCCACATAATTTATCGGATGATCGGCATTTGGAAAATAACTACTGCGAGAAAGTATGTGCCATTCTATAGCACCACTAGTTTATTTATATATTTACCTTCCCTTCTTACATACGTGCAGAAAATTTAAAGAAAAAATTTGGAGCGGTTTTTGAGAAAATGATTTTTGTAAATTTGAATCGCAATTTACGCAAAAACTATTCATTTTTCCAAAAAATGGTACATGACCATATTTGAAGTGCTAATCTTGTACAACCGACTTTGTCTGAGGCGAAAATTTCTATCTTCAATTTTGCAGTTTTTAAAGTTTTTTGCAATTTTCGAAAAATGGGGCCTATCAACGAAAATGATGTCTATGTCATTCCCTTCAATGTTCTTCGCACTATTCAACAACAAAATATAATCAAAAAATTTGGAGCCATTTTCTTTTAACTTAGAAATCTCAAAATGGGCTTCATGTAAAGTATCCTCAAATACTAAGATATCGGTTTCAAATTCAAGAGGCCTTGAGACGAGTAAAAACCATCCGGGAATATCAATTTTGAAGAAAATCGACCGAACGGTTTAGGCGCTAGCGTTGACCACAGACGGACAGACGGACGGAATGCCGTCAATCGATTTTGAAGTATGAAGAAGCAACAAATCATGGATTTTGACTACACCACGAGATAGAGGATTTTTTTTCTAAATTTAGCAACAGGTTTTATCCACTTTTCTGTCACCAGACCCCTGCTGTAAGAGATTTTCTGGCGAAATTCCCCGTTTTCCGCAGCACGATTACATAACTTTCTCTTCTTACGAAGTATTCGTAAGGCGAGAAAGTAAACAGAAGAATCTACAGAAAACTATAATGAGAAATTTAATTAGGCTCGTAAAATAGTAAGACAATCCCACCAACAATCCTGGGACAAATTAATATCCAACGTAGAAAACGACATAGACAAGAAATAGCTTATAAATGAATAAGTAGAGGAACAGGGTGGTGAAGGGTTCCATCAGGACTTACAATTGTTTGGAAGAAGATACCAGGGACAGTATAATGAGGGAATGCTTGGTAATTATGTCTGGGGACTGATCCGAGAGAGTGATGTAACGTGCAAGAGGAAATGTAGAAAGACAACACATTTTTAAGCACACTGTAGGTGATATGTAAACATTTTCATGTATTCTCATGATTTTTTCCTTTGTTTAGTAATTAAAGTTCTAGACAATTTGGCATTTCTAACATTAACATTGAAAGAAGAAGTGGGGTCTTTATCAAGAATAATTAACTTATTTTCATCTATGAAGGTTTGAAGTTTGTTGATATAATCTGAATGATTTAATATGACTACAGTATTGCCTTTATCAGCCTTATTAATAATTAAATTATTGTGTTTCACTTTCTCTATTAATTTCATTGTAGAATTATTGCAAGGTTTTGTAGAGTTCTGAAGGATAGGTCTATTGATTTCATCAGAAAGAATTTTAGAAAATCGATAACTAAGGAATTGAGCCTGTTTTTGTCATTAATTTTGCATAAGGCAACTTCAGTGCCAATAGCTAATTTTGTTAGATCTGACGAATTTAGCTATTAGTACTGAAGTTGCTAGATGTACCGAACAATGCCAAGTTAGTTTCTTTTGATGTTAACAATTTATTTACCAACATACCTTCCTCTGAAGTACAAGATATTTACATTAAGCTTATAATTAATTATAAATCCCCTTACAATGTAAAAATAGACTTAATCAAATTTATGGATTTAGTATTGAACATAATTATTTCAAATTTAACAACAATATTTACAGACAAGCTGAAGGTCTGGCCATGGGCTCTAACATGTCACCTTTATTTGCAGAAATCTTTATGAACCAATTTGAAAATAACTTATTTAATAGTAGTAATCTTTTGCTTAAGAATATTATGTATTATTTTAGATATGTCGATGACATTATTTGCCTTTGGACTGGTACGATAAGACAATTGAACCAATTTTATGACTTATTAAACTCTTTTCACCCTAATTTACAGCTGCGTAGCTACCTATTAGGCTGCAAGGCGGAGCCTACCCAAACATTTAATGAAAACAAAAACCGTTCTCATTACTTCGTAATGTGTAATTGCCATGTTTCACGTAGGTTTTGCATCTTGAACTTCCCGCTTAGTTGCGAACTTACCCGTCATTGGAGGAAGGCTCTGGCGTTCAGAGCCTACAACGCATGCGCAGTTCGTGTGCTCGCGAGACGCAGATACGCTGTTTCTACAGTCGGCAACAGCGAGCCGAAGGCTAGCCTTCGGGAATCCTCGAGTTCGTTCGTGGTGTATGGCGGGTCCACACTCCAACACGAATATGACAGGCGCGCAACACACACAAACTCAGTATACCGGATAGACTAACCTCTTGTTGAAACTGAAGACTTAGGATGAGGTGACAACAAACAGTGGATTACTAGAATTTTATTATTATTTGGGGAAAATGTTATTTTATGCTAATGTATTAGAATGCCTTAATTTGTTTAGTAGATTTTAAATATACCAGTGTTACCATGCTTTGATATTGTTTCTGTGTGGTATCTGTGTGAGACAATTTTGGGAACATAATAATAGTAATAATAGTAATAATAATAAAAGATAATAAATGAACGGCGAGATATTAGACAATAATTGTCATTTTGAGATATTGCAATAAATAAAAAGTAAATCAGCTCTAGAGCCTACCCAGAAAAAATTACCTGGCTACGCCACTGCTAATTTAACATTTAAAATGGGATTAGAACAGAATCATACCATAAACTTTCTAGACTTAACCATTTTCATACAAAACAATAAACATAATTTTAAAATTTTTAGAAAACCCACCCAAACAGATTTGATCATTCCCTTCAATTCAAACCATTGCTATCAACATAAATTGGCAGTATTCCATTCATGGATACACAGACTATTCAACGTACCCATGTCACAATCTGATTTTCAAGAAGAAGTTACTACTATTTTAAAAATTGGTGAAAATAATGGATACAACCCTTTCACCATTAAGAAATTCATAAAAGAAAAAGAAATTAAATTAATAACCAAGAAAGCCTACACTCCAAATATCTCCTCTGAAAGAAAGTGTTCATAAGTATCCCATATATTGGACTCATATCCCAAAAGATAGGTAGAATATTATAAAAATGACATAAAGGTATCATATAAAACCCCTAACACCCTTTAATCATTACTTCCCAGCAACAAATCGCCTGTACCCTTAATGGAAAGAAGTGGTGTTTATTTGTTAAGAGTGCAACAGCTGTAATTCAGCATATATAGGACAACGGGTAGAATGTTTACCTGTAGATTAAAGGAACATTTAAGACCTTGGATACTCAAACAAGATTTCTCCACTTTCTACAACCATCTCATTCAAAATAACCACTCTTTCGAACCAGATATCAACTTTAAAATCATACATTTTGAAAACAAAGGTACTAAATTGAACATTTTAGAAAATTTTGAAATTTTAAAATTGTACAAAATCCAAATATAATTTGCCTCAATGAACAATCCCAATGTAAATCCAGCCCAATTTTAAATGTATTTATTTGACTAGCTTCTTATGTTCTTCCTCCCTCCCTTTCCATCTGTCTGTCCCCGAACCACGTGAGATGCACAAGATGGCGGCATACTGGATCAGAGCACTTTACTAATTTTAATTATGGGTGTTTAATCTGTGTTACTTGGGTAAGTACCTTAATTAATTAGTTTTCAAGCTGAATAGGTTTATGTACATTTGTAATTTTCACTTTGCTAACTTGTTCACTGGATTTACAATTTTAGTGTCACTGATGGTGGGAAAAACACTCCCGAAACATATGTATGACGAAATTTTCTAAATATTAAAAAATTGTATCCTTTATTGGGGTTGATATCTCATTATCCCTGAAATTTATCATGGATTACCACAAAATCTCCGCTGCCACCACAGAATTTATTATTTTCATTTATCAATTTTATTTCATAATTTTGCTTTATGTTTATTTGCCCCCTTTTCGTTATGTTAATCTCACATTTTTTCTACTCTATCGTAGAGACTCACTGAAGATGGGAAATTGTTTTTCCAAAAATTAACAGTGGGCATGATATAATTAATATTATAGAATTCCCAAACATTATTATAACATTATAAAAGAGTTCCATTTTAATAATATAACTGTTACAGCGTACCCGTGCGAGAATTCTCTCATACTGTACCCCAACCTCTTCCTTATTTTTCCATTTCCATATGAAGCCTGTAATATATATATATATATATATATATATATATATATATATATATATATGTGTGTGTGTGTGTGTGTGTGTGTGTGTGTGTGTGTGTGTGTAATAAAATACAATACAGTATAATACACCTGTGTCAATACAAACTATTCTTATTTAACTTTATTATCGAGCAAATAAGTACCCCCGAGTTACATAGAATATCAAGTAATTAGTAATTTCACATTAGAATTACAATTGCAGATTCTACAAGCTCTGAGTAGGTGAGGTAGAATCGAGAAGCGTCGAACCAGCAGAAACATAATAAAATGGACAAGAAGATTTCATCCAGTAGATTACGGTGTGAGGAACGTTTCTTTGAGGCCTTTGGCCTCCAGATTTTTAAGGTCCTAGAATGCTTCATTTAGGAGTTATTGAACATTAGAGATTTAAAATGCTGACATGCGTTGCGGGTTGAGTTTTACATGAATATTTTGATGCGTTTTTAAACAAATCCTTCATATTTTTAAAGTCAAGGTGCCATTTGTCGCGTCTCCGTGAAATTCTCTTGGTTGCGAGTGAGTGCCGCAAAAGAAAGGTATGCTACTGAAATAATGTAGCAGACGATTGTTGTGGATGATCATCCCATATCTCTCATGATAAAGAGATTTTCTGTCAAAAAATTGTTATTTTTTCGTAAATTACAACAATTGGCATAAACGTTTAGTTATTTAAATCAGTGATTTAAAAGTCATTCGATGATTTTCAATCTTTCAAATTTTTTTCTCAAATTTATTAGAAAGGCTTTTCTACTTACGAATGGAAATTTTCTCAGGAAAAACAAAGCGTTTTCAGACTCACAACACTTTTAGAAAATCAAAACCTACAGAAACTGCCATTTTTCTTTTTCTCAAAGATGTTGCTTCATCAATAAACAAAATGAAGTACCCATTGGAATATTCTTAGATCTCTCGAAAGCTTTTGACGTTTATTGACCATAACATCTTGCTCTCAAAATTACCTTCGTGTGGAATTCGTGGTATTGCCCTAGATTGGATAACTTCGTACCTTAAACATCGGACTCAAAGAGTAGAAATACCATACTGGCAGGAAAGGACATTACATACTTATATTTCCAATTCTTTGTCAATTGAGCATGGGGTCCCGCAAGGTTCGATCTTAGGTCCTATTCTCTTTCTATTATATGTAAACGATATGCCCTCGTCTATTAAAAATGGAAGAACGGTTCTGTTTGCTGATGACACGAATGTTCTTTGCAAAAAAAGAAGCAGTAAACAGTACAATTTCAGAAGTTTCAAATTGGTTTAATAATAACAAATTAATTGTTAACGAAAGAAAAACTGCTACAATGCATTTTTGCATCTCAAATCGGAAATCGCATGTTCCATTGAAAATTAACAATATGCAATTAGCTGATGTTGAGGCAACAAAATTTTTAGGTCTTTCAATTCAATCAAACCTCAAATGGAATGTACATATAACAGAATTAAACACTAAATTAAGTTCATTATGCTACGCATTCAGAATTCTTTCAAATTCTGTCAGCCTTCATGCAGCTCGTTGCGTTTATTTGCAAATGTACATTCCCGCCTGAGATATGGCATAATATTCTGGAGAAGCTCATCCTGTAGTATTCAGACCTTCAGATTGCAAAAGAAAATTATTCGAATAATGAAAAATGCCTTCTACGTGACCCATGTAAGCCTCTTTTCATTGAGCTGGGAATCTTACCATTGCCTTGTCTATTTATTTACGAATCTGTAATATTTGTCAAATATTACCTACTTAACGGAGGGAACATATTTTCATGCAACATTGATATTTATAATTACAACACACACTGTTGAAATCACGTGCATCAAGTGTCAGTATCAACAGCTCAGTACAAGAAATCAACATACAATACATGTACGTTACTTTACAACGCATTGCCAGATGACATAAAACAATTAAAGTCGGTACACAAATTTAAGTTAAAAGTAAAATCTTTTCTGCTGCAAAACTGTTTCTATACAATAAGACTATACTGATCGTGAAAAGAAAAATAATGTTCATTGTAACAAAACAAAGATATATAATGAATTAGTTTTCGTTTGCATTGTATACAATTTTAAAAAATATTTAATACGCCTGTAACAAGTAATGTACTTCAGCTTCCGGGTCAATGACCCCCATCTCGATCAGGTTTTTGTCCAGTTTCCCTGATCCATTGAGCAAATGCTGAGATGGCCCCTTGTTTTGCTTCTGGACGTAAATGTAGCTTCACTGTGCGCACGTTTTGTTGAGCACTCCTTTTGCTTGTAGTTCATTTACCGTTGAAATTGATTTTCTATAACTCGGGAACAAACATTTTTCAAATATTTTTATTTTTCTAAAGTAATTATTTTCTAAATTCATTTTTTCGTTGTTTTTTTATTCTGGCCCTCAAGAAAATGTGCGCAGATAAATCTCTTTCCCCACATATCTTATACAGTTTTTACGGTTTTTTTGACAAATAAATAAATTATTTTATTTAAATAATTATATTGATCATTTGATGTAAATAACCATCATTCCAAAAGAGCAATCGTTCGCATACTTCTGCGTGCCGTACCGTGTCGAGGTGGACATCTTCGTCAATGTTTGTAGGATGCGAAGGCAGTTGCCAGGAGGCCAAGTCCCAGGGCGGTGACGCTCGCCGCCATGCCTGCGAACCAAGCATGCGGAGCTCTGCGACCCGCCTCACAAGGGTAACTAGAAAATCAGGGTTGAAAATTGCTTCATGACGATGATAAATGGACGTCATTTCTCCCCCTATCACTCCTTGCATAAGTCAGAAAGGTTTCACTGATAGTGTGACAGGGACTTGAAGTGGGAAACCAATTGGAAACAGTTGATTGATTATTTCGTTATCAAACAACGATCATTAGGGTTGCACCTTCAGAAAATAGTAAACTGAGGGGGGAAAGATGAGTAAGCTAAGAAAGATATATTTTCGAACAATGGTATTTTCATATATTAATACAACTATACTCTACTTTAATGTTATATGCTCTTTGAATAACACCGTTTAGTTTAGTTTAGTTTATTTAGTTTATTTATTTGTCAAAAAACAGTAAAAACTGTATATGACGTGTGGGGAAAGAGATTTATCTGCGCACATTTTCTTGAGGGCCAGAATAAAAAAAACAACGAAAAAATGAATTTAGAAAATAATTACTTTAGAAAAATAAAATATTTGAAAAATGTTTGTTCCCGAGTTATAGAAAATCAATTTCAACGGTAAATGAACTACAAGCAAAAGGAGTGCTCAACAAAACGTGCGCACAGTGAAGCTACATTTACGTCCAGAAGCAAAACAAGGGGCCATCTCAGCATTTGCTCAATGGATCAGGGAAACTGGACAAAAACCTGATCGAGATGGGGGTCATTGACCCGGAAGCTGAAGTACATTACTTGTTACAGGCGTATTAATATTTTTTTTAAATGTATACAATGCAAACATAAACTAATTCATTATATGTCTTTGTTTTGTTACATTAAACATTATTTTTCTTTTTCACGATCATAATATGCACATTTCCAGCGATTTGTAAATACTGTTGTATTTGTGAGTTAATATACACCTGTCAGAAATTACATTAAATTTAATGCAGTTTAATGCACTTTTTCACATCAAATTTAATGTACCGTGTACATTAAAAAGGTATTAATGTACATGTACATTAATTTTAATGTTTAGATTAAAATTAATGTAGATTTAATGTACTGCAATACATTAAATTTAATGTACCGTGTACGTTAAAACGAGATTAATGTGTTTGTGCATTAATTTTAATGTTAAAATTAAAATCAATGTAGATTTACTGTAGGACTATATTAAATTTAATGTACCTTGAAAAACTAAACCGAAATTAATGTGTTTTACATTAAATTTAATGTTTAAATTAAAATTAATGTAGATTTAATATACATTGGTACACAAACTTAATATACCTTTCCTTACAGTAAAGAGAGATTAATATAATTTGTCATTAAATTTAATGTTTAAATTAAAATTCACGGAAATTTGATAAATAATTATGGCATGTATGGAACACGGATACTGTTTAAAAACTTAGAAATATTTTCTTCCGCTATTTGAACTCACGTATAATAAATTTAAAATATATTTTCAACATTCATACAAAAATATGAATTTTTAAAATTGGGATTTACATTCAAATTAGTAACAAATAAAATTGTAAAAATCTAATAATACCTTTATAGCACAGTAGGGACAATAGGGACCTTCATAGCACAGTAATTCTTTAGTTAACAATTTTTTTTCAAATTCACCGGAAATATTTAAACTTTCAAAGAATTGTCACTGTAACAAGGTCAGAATATAGTATTTTTTACGGCTAAGAAACATATTTCCAAGCGTAAATGCGTCCAAAACATGTTAAGAAGTAGTGACAATTATATATAATATAAACAATTCTGTACACTTAATATACGGTTAATTATTTATATATATTGCGTCTAAAGAAATATGTTCCGTAGACGGAAAGAATATATTATACATATCATAGTGGGCAATACATCAGGCCTAAGAACCTGCTTAAGCGATTGGATTTCGCAATAGCTCAGTGGTTAGAGCACCTGCGCCTAAACCAGAAGTCCCGGGTTCGAATCCCGGTCGGGGTGACAATTCGTTCATCAAATTTAAATATTAAAATACATTTGTTTCTCAGTAACAAGGTCATCACGTAGCATTCTTTACGACTGCGGGACATGTTTCCGAGAGTAAACGCGTCCAAAATGGTGACAATTGGATAAATCCCAACGGAGAATTCACCAGGCCTAAGGACATGTTCAAAGAATTGGTTGCCTGGTAGGATAGTGGTTAGAGCAACTGGGCGTAAACCAGGTGATCCGGATTTGAATGCTGGTCGGGATGACAATTCTTTGAACAAATTTTAAATATTGAAGTTAGTATATATACAGTAAATTTCATGCACTCATACAGTAATTTTAATGTAAAAGTACATTAAAGTAAGTTTCATGTACGTAAATTAAATTTAATGTGCACGTACAGTAAATTTAATGTACACGTACAGTAAATTTAATGAACACGTACAGTAAATTTAATGTACACACATACAGTAAATTTAATTGTACACATACATTACATTTAATGCACACGTACTTTAAAATTACTGTAAGTGTACATTAAATTTCATTTACGTACATGATACTTACTTTAATGTACTTTTACATTAAAAGTAATGCGGAAATTTCTGACAGTGTACTTCAAATGACTTTAACGATGTTTTTGGAAAACTCAAAAATTTTCTGTGAGAAAGAGCTTCAAATTTCGAATTTACAGTAGTGCTGAAACGCCATTTTCTTAAAAACGGCTCCAAATTTTTCAAAGAAAATTGCCACTTAGGACGACGATTTACTGTTCTTTAATATTATTAAAAGTATATTTTTGTTCTACTATTATGAAAGGGAAAAACCTAAAAAAAAGTCCACAAAATATACTTTCGGCGGCTATAGATGGCAGCTGGTAAAAAAATGTGGCAAGTCTGAATAGCTAGCTGAGACCAAAAGAAATAGAAAACTAATACGGGAAAGTCTATGCCATTCTGTAGCAGCACTAGTTACTTGGTTGAGTAGCTTTTACGATATTATAAATATTTTTGAATATGTTTAACTTCCGTACACTTACACAGAATATTTTAAAAAATGTACTCCTGGCTTCGGTCTGACTCAACCTCCATTCTGTTCCGTTTGTCGGTCCAAACAATTTTCATAACACTGAAAATTCTTAGGGAAATTCTCCAAATTCTTCTAGCATTGGAGATCGGAACTGATGCACATTATAATGAAACAATTTCAGTAGATTTGGGGCCGAAACTGAGAACATAACTGCGCAGACCTGCGCAATACCCAGGATTCCCAACAGTGCGAAGTCAGCTCTAATCGAGTTTAAAAAAGGATATTTTACTATTTACACTATTCTCATTTTCTAATTAGTGAAACAATAATTGAAATAGTGAACAGTTCCCTCAAATAGTGAAATCTGGTAACTTTAATGACCCTATAACGAAGTTTTCGCGGTAATAATGCGACGGGTTGATTGATTAGTGTTACCGACCGCGACAACTGCTAAGATCATTAGTCCCGTAAGTGCAGTGCATGCTTTTGTCGGTGGAGATGACAGTGATGTTCCCTCGCTGCACTTCGCCTTGCAGTTGTTTCTTTCGTGACCAAGTATCTCCTACCAGAATGGCACCGCTCCAGTTGGGACAAGCTGTAAGATCCTGATTTGTCTCATGAGATGTGTGTTAATGTAGTGCGTGTGTTTGTGTGTGTGTGCGTAATGGTAGGATAAGAAAGTTGAAGGAAAGATCGCGCGTGATCCGTAGCCCATTTGTTATGGTTGTGCTCGGGCATTCGCCTAGTGTTGAACAGAGAAACCATGGAAAACTACCGATCAGAGCAGCCGACCGTAGAATTCTCCTCCAAACAGGCTTAATTCGACCTAGCTATGTAGCTAGTGTGGAACATTCTGCCGTCCGAACTCCAACCCTACACTGTCAGAAATTTCTGCATTACATTACATTAAAGTAAGTATCATGTACGTAAATTAAATTAAATGTACATGTACACTAACTTCAAAAGAACGTGTGCATTAAATGTAATGTACGTGTACAATTAAAATTAATATTTGCGTGTACATTAAATTTAATGTTTGCGTGTGCATTGAGTTTACTGTACGTGCACATTAAATTAACTGTACGTGTACATTAAATTTAATTTACGTACATGATATTTACTTTAATGTACTTTTACATTAAATTTACTGCACGTATCCATGAAATTCACTGTACATGTACATTTACTTCAACATATAAAATTTCAAAGAATAGTCACCCCGACCAGGATTCAAACCTGGGACTCCTGGCTGACGAGCAGTTGCTCTAACCACTGAGCTGTAGCGACATCCAGTTGATTGAACAGGTTCTTAGGCGTGATCTATTGCCCGCTGTGATATATAATATATTCTTTCCGTCTAAGGAACATATTTGTTTAGACGTAATATATATTAAATATATATTAAGTCTACGGAATTATGTATATATTATATATGTCACTACTTCATCATCTGTTTTGGACGCATTTACACTCGGAAATATGTTTCGGAACCGTAAAGAATACTAAATTCTAACCTTGTTACAGTGACATTTCTTAGAAAAAATTTAAATTTTTCCGGTGAATTTGAAAAAATTGTTAACTACAGAATTACCGTGCTATGTTGTTATACACGTTAAAAATATATTTTAAATTTATTATCCGCAAGTTCAAATAGCGGAAGAAAATATTTCTAAGTTTTTAAATACTATCTATGTTCCATACATTCCATAATCATTTATCAAATTTCCGTGAATTTAAATTCAAACATTATATTTAATGTCGAATGATATTAATATCTCTTTAAGGTAGGGAAAGGTATATTAAGTTTCATGTACTGATATATATTAAATCTACATTGATTTTAATTTAACATTAAATTTAATGTACATCACATTAATATCGGTTTAATTTTTCAACGTACATTACATTTGATGTGGTTCTACATTAAATCTACATTGATTTTAATTTCAATATTAATTTTAATGTACAAACACAATCATCTCGTTTCAACGTACACGGTACATTAAATTTAATTTACTGCAGTACATTAAATAGGATTTGTACATTGATAAAGAAGTACATTGATTTGAATTTACACATTAAATGTAATGTACATGTACATTAATATTGTTTTAATGTACACGGTACATTACAATTAATGTAAAATAGTACATTAAACTACATTAAATTTAATGTAATTTCTGACAGTAAGATCTCACGGTCAGAAGCACTGCAGTGGCATCAGTTGATCCCCTGAGCCACCTAAGCTGGGATCTCTCATTGGTCGTCCAGGGCGGCCAGTCCTCTTGATCATATGAGAGGCATTCAGTAGGATGTGTAGAGGTTGAAGGTGTTCTGCGATTTCGATTGTTCTCCTGTCACACGTTTGATCATGTGTAAGTCGGAAATGGTTCCTCCGGTCTCTTACAACCGGTTATAAAAATAACTTAGAATAAAATACAAAAATAACTTAGGATAAACATTCACAAGTATATTATACATAAAAAACACTACTCGTAGACGCGTTCCGAGGTCTTCCAAATATGTTTCTTAGTTTGTTATCTACAAATTGGAATCATTTTGGATCTTCTTTTAAATGGACCTACATGATTTAAGTAGAATGTACGTTGTTTTATAGACAAGCGAGCTTAAGATTCTTGTTCCAAAATTAGTTAACAGCTGCGTGCAGTGTACTTGGGAATTCTATTTTTATTACCACCTATTTCGACAACCTTTTAATCAGTCATATAATGTGGAGGATTAGGATCCATATTTTTTAGGCAGATACATTTTTGAAACCTTAATTTATTTCATTTCCCTCTGTGCAACAATTTCGGGGATTGTTGCCCCCATCATCAGGCTGTAAAATTCAGTATTGAAATATATAATACAGTTTAAAGTAATTTACAATACAATATAATATTGAAGTGGAGAAATTGTAACAGGTAAGAACTTACCAGACACGTGGGAGCTCACAAAACCCAAAACAAATCATTTGAACATTAACATTATTATGAATTAATTGTCACCACACAGACACATACAGATCTTACAAAACACAAAACAAATTACTTGAACATGAACATTATTATAAGTTAAATGTCACCAGACAGACAACGTAAAGTTTATACGTTGGCGAGATCGGTTGAAAGAATGAGTTCTGAGAGTCAGGAGAAATTAAGATAAGAGGGGGAAGTGGGTAGGTTTTGAAAGTAGCGGTTAGATACGGGAATTATTTTTGCAATGTTCGATATCTATGCAGCAAAGGATTATACATTTTTTGTAAAACTCAACAGCAGTATTAATATAATTATTGATTTTAATCTGTAAAGTTTAAAATTACTAGTTTCTGAAACTTTTTCTGTGAAAAAGAGCTTCAAATTTCCAGTTTACAGTGGCGCTTAAACGCCATTTTCGTAAAAACGGTTTCAAATTGCTCAAAGAAAATTGTCATTTAGGACGAGGTTTTACTATTCTTTAATATTCTTAAAATAATATTTCCGTTCTTCTAATGGTAATATGTGACAAATCCGAATAGTTAGCCGTGACCAAAGGCAATAGAAAACTAATAAGCGAAAGTCTTTGTGAAAGTACTTTTTGTGAACACATTTCTTTAAGAAAAAATTGTATCTCCATAATTGTAGTAGTAGGAAAAAGTCGAAGTTTTTATAAAATATTTTCGCAATATCAGGCATTTCATCGAACATGAGATCTGCACAAATCTATTAAGCGTCCTTTATGCTAAGGTCCCAATTTAATAAAAAAAAAGGTGTGGTTTTCAAGAGAAAAGTGTTTTAAAGAAAATAAAATTTGCCTATTTTTGACACAAAATTTCGCAGAACATATTCATGTTTTTTAAAAATTTAAATTGATCTTATTTGAAGATCTGTATTTTATGAACACATTTCTTTAAAAAATGTATGTTCATTGCAGTTGTAGGAAGACGCTAAAAAGTTTCGAATTATTTCAATTTTCGGAAAATCAGGATTTTCAACCAACATGAGATCTGCACCATTCTCTTAAACGTTATTCTCACTATTCAACAACAACATTTAATAAAAACGTTAGAACTCTTTTTCAGAAAAAATTGTTTAAAGAGAATTTAAAATTGCCAATATTTTACGCATAATTAAGAGAAAAATACTCAAAATTTTGAAATATTGTACCTGACTTTATTTCAAAATCTATCTTTAAGAAACTGTCGGAGCACAACTACATAATAAATATAATAAATAATATTAATTACAATATGTATTCCGAGAAATCGTAATCGCTGTCATAAAATTACAAAATCAAATCAAATCAATAATGCGTTTAAAACAAATTCACCAGGTTCAAAATTCACCAAATTCAAAATCTCAATTAAAACATTCGCTAAATTTATACAACTCGAACGTTTTCATTTTAATCATTAAAGCTCAATTTCCAATGTCACTCGCTCATTGGCTGCGAGTTTTTCTCCGTGCGTCACCCGACGCAGTCGGAGCTCAGTCTTGTGTGAGCCTCCTGGCAGTAAGCTTCGTGAATGCAATGCTCGTAAAACGTTGTTTTCGACATGTGCTGCATATTCAGTTCAAAGTACAGTCTTGTGTGAGCCTCCTGGCAGTAAGCTTCGTGAATGCAATGCTCGTAAAACGTTGTTTTCGACATGTGCTACATGTTCAGTTAAAAGTGCAGTCTGCTCTCAGCCTCGTGGCAGCAAGCCACGTGAATGCAATGCTCGCAGAACGTTGTTTTGACACGTGCTACGTATTCAGTTCAAAATGCAGCGTTTAGCAACAGTAAGCTGCAATCTCTTCATACGAGCCTCTCCCTTGTGTTGCATAACGCGAGGGGAATCCATCAACGCTGCCTGAAATGCTGCCTGTGCCACGTGTAATGTGATGGTGTTTCTGGCGAGCGCCACACTATGACAGCTTCTTCATGGCGAGCCTTTCTGCCTCGTGTCCCCTGATGCGAGCGGAAGAAAATGTCCGCATGTGTAACTGTGCAAATGTTGATCAAACAATGTATCTCTTACTTGCCTATTATGCTTGAATTTAATATATGTGTTTTATGTCACTCACAAATTTACTTTCCTTAAAGTACAATAGCAGTAATCACAGACAACAGATGCAACCTGTCCAAGCTGGTCCTTCGAATCCCTCTAAATAAGTTGAACTATTGAAGGTGTTGGGGGAAGGAGAACAGGATATTCCCGGATATACAACAAAAAGGTCCGCTGTTCTCTCTCTCACAACCTCATTCCCCCACAGAAACCGATTTATCTTTAAAATTTAGTTGTAGGAAGACGCCAAAAAAATTAATTTTAGCAACTTTCGAAAAATCAGCGTTTTTAACGAAAATGGGATCATTCTCTTAAACGTCCTTCACACTATCCATTTGTGACAATATTTTTGAACTTATGTTGCGGAGCCGTTACAAATTATGCGCAAAGTATGAGGTATTATAGTATCACTAAGGTGCATACAATCGTGGCCAACCATAGAGGCCATTCAATATATATATATATATATATATATATATATATATATATAAGAGGAACGTTTCAATATCGTTCCTCTTTTCTATCTTTATCGTTCCTCTTTTCAGTTCATTTCAACATTGATTTTATGGGTGGGACAGGTGATCTTTGTTCGCGAATGGGCTCTGGGTTTTGGCACATTCATCTGAAATACACATTGAAATACAAAGAACATGGACAATACTTTATTTCACCACGACTCAGTACTCTGTGTGACACTTCCCGCTTTTCTAATATTAAATGTTAACAAATCACACCTACACTTCCCATTTTTCTAATATTAAATGTTAACAAATCAGAGTTACACTTCCCATTTATTCCTAAGTCACTATTCCATACACAAAAAGGGAAAAAAAGGAAAAAGGAAAAAGGAAAAGAAAACCCGATATTTATACGGGCGATTCATTTAGCTTCCAGGCGAGGTGCCGCCCCTCTCCAGCTCGGCATTGCTCGGCTGCCCTCGGTCCCCGTCGTTATCCGAAGCCACGATCGGCCGCCGCGGCATGCAGCTCGGGGCCCACGCGCCTTCATACGATGTTCCCTCCAAAACATTTTTCTTCCAGGCACTATTTATGTTTATTTTTGTCCATTCCTCTCACACAGTCTATTCGGTGAACACGCTACTCATAAACACTCTATCTCCAGTCCTCGCCAGATGTTTCATCATTTGCACCGACACGTGGCGAAACTCGCTTCCCGATTGATATTTCGTACTTGCTCAGTTCTTTATATTGCGAACTCCGGATAGATGTCGAATATTGTTCATCGTATTCATCCACACGCTGGTTACTACTATGTCCACTGTCCGATATCATACTTAACGTTCCCTCAGTTCCTCGACTACTATTAAAATCACTCGAGCCAACGCGTCCTCTATCGAGTTCTCTCACACACTGACCCAGAGAGTATATAACAGAGACGGCACTCAATGTATATTGGCGAGCTCTTATTTGACATGGTGGGGGGAACCGACAGAGAGAGTGGGGGACGCCGCCATTCGCGGGCCCCCAATAGCGTTGAAGCTTTAAAAATATGCCGGGAATACGAATCAGCCAATCACGACCACCCACTCAAACGAGTAGCGAAGACGACCCCGGTGTCAAGAGAGTACAGCTCTTGTTTCACTTCCAATATTATATTGACTTTTGAATTTATTTATAAGTACATATGATTTGCAGATGAATTAAGAACAAAATAAATGTTACACTATTTAGGAATTTGAAGGCAGGGAAAGAAATCTAGGATAAACATGCAAAATAAACGAAAGTGATTTCACATTTAACATTTATTTTCAAATTAAACATGGAATAATACAAAGACATAATACAAAGGCACAAAACACATACATCCAAAAATTGTGAAATATCACTAATTCAACTTTCTGTTGGCTCCCTACATACATATTTAAACCCTGACAATCTATTCAAAAAGAAATTATAAAAAGCAGCAAAAACATAGCATAATTCATTGGCATACAGTGATGACAATTAAAAAACACACAGATATATGGATATTGCAATAAGCCTAAAGTGAGTTGCAATGTGAAATGTATAAAATGCACCGTTACCAAACAGTAAGAGTTAAACATAGGAAAATACAATTGAGTGATCGACTTGAACTTTTCTAGTCATAACATACAAACATAGATAAGTAAGATCCTATCAATTAATCTCAAAACCCTTTGGCCCAAGATTCAAAGCACTGAAATGAATCAACATACTAAGATTTGTAAATACAAAACGTGTAAATTGAATTCATATACTGTCAATACATTGATATGTAGTAAATATATACTTATGTATTTGCCCACTTGTTACAGTGCAAGCTCTTATTCATGCTCAGATTTATATGGAATGATATACATAATATTAACATAAATATGTACTAATACTGTTCAACTACGACTTACAATACACACCAAAGTTTATAGTAAAATAATGTCTTAATCGAATGCTTCTCTTGCATAACTAGGATGGACAAATACTGTAGCTTGCAGATTAGCCAGTAAACAAATTTTATACATTTGTGTGGCTGAAAACAAGTTCTTTAATCTTTTTCACACAATTGACCATTTACAAATCTGCGAGTTACCGAGCATTGTTTCAAACATTCCAATGTGGATCAGTGTCTTTTGTTTTAATATTGCTTAGTTCTGGTAAAAACCCCATCCAACATGAGAGGGAAAACTGGAGACAAACTTTAATAATATTTTGTGGAGTGAATTCTGTAAGTTCTGTAATTAGATTAACCATGTACATTTGAACTAAATGTCTTTCTAATCTTTCATGAATAATTTTAAAAGAATATGTAATACATTGCAAATAAAATGTAGACAGGGCTGGGCAGTATTTAAATACATAAAATAGGTGTATTTAAAAAAGACTTAAAATACATGAAGATAATGAGGATAGTTTCTTTTTGTTTGATTTGGCTAGTGAATGGACCTCATTAAAAATAAATAAAAGCTTCTTTCAGCTGTAGAACTTGAGTTCTCTTCATTTTTAAATGACAAATCTAAATTATTAAACGTGATGGACAATTATCAAACAATAATACAAAGTTTATTCTGTATAACACTAGTTTATGTTCATCAGTGCCATTCAACAACCGTTTTCCTGTGCAGGCATTCACAAAGTAAGGGTTTGCTTATGCTTATTTGTAATGTAAATGAAACAAGACCAATGACTTAAGCTCACTATAACTGAGAATTCACTGTATCCGAGTTCACTATCAACAGAGTAGGCTAATTATAGGGGGTGGATTTGAACGAAATGTAATTCCTTATCTTTTCACTTTAGACCAGTACCTTTTAGTTTAGATATTCATTTTATGTTATAACTAGAACTGGGAAGCTTATGCAAGCTCTTAGCCCTGAAATATGCATACAAATATGCCCCAAAAATGTTTGGTCATAAAAAGATATTTAACAAGATTACATATTTTTGCCACCCAGAGACAGGGAATATGCAAATTAAAAACAAGTATCTACTCATTGTACTAACATATTTGAAGCAACAGGAAAGTTCATGCTTTGTATTAATACAAATTTTTTACTTGGAAATTTATGGTTTTGTGTTATTTTAGCGAAGAAGTCGAACAATATGAAAAAACATTCATTATATGCCAAAAAGCTCTGAAAACACAAGGTATGCAGTATATGCAAATAATTTCTTATTTTATTTCCAATATTTTGCCATGAAACACACATTTTACAATTTCAGGGAAATATGACCATTGACAAAAAACTTGCAATTGCATTAACTTCCCAGCTCTTGTTGTAACAAAAGGAAATGACCCATTTTTATATGCCCTTTTTTGCATTTATCATCGATTTTTACTACCAAGTCACTTTTTACTTCTTTCTGTCATCTTTAAAGTATGTTTTGCTAATTTCATTGAATTTAATACAATTTTAATGGTACTTGCTTCAAGTAATGTTTACAAGATGCACAAATGTTTTTCACAGAATTTCTGAGCAGCTTATTCAATTTTTGTGCTCAGAAATTGTAATGTCATCCATTACAAGAATGTAATCATCATTGTTTGGTGGATTTCACAATACCTGAAGACAGCCTGGTCCAGTCCAAACCCAAAGTTTGCAAGCTCTGTTCACTTGAATGAAAGGAAAAGTCTAGAGACAAAAAAAATTATGTTAAATTAAAATGTGCTCGTAACATCCTAAAAGCAAATGTGCAATAACTGTAAACAGTGAATACTTTACCTCTCTCCTCTGGTACACTCTGCAAGAATGCCCTGAGCATCCTGTCAGGTACCTCAGGACATACATCAGAAAAGAGAGTTGGTACTGCGTTACACAGCACTCTCCTAGAGGCACTAATCATGTGTGGTGTAAAATGATCTACGCACACATATCGACCACTAGTTACAGTGCGCCATGAACAGGAAGCCATCAGGACGCCAATTGCTTTCAGCTACTTTATACACCTGAAGTTATATTAAAAAAATTATCAATAATATTATCATCTTCTATTTATTCCACAAAAAAATATAGTGATGGTAATAATTTTCACATTTTTATGAATGTATTTCTATCATACTACTACTACTAATAATAATGATAAAAGCATGAACAATATAATTTAATTTTATAAAAATGTAAGATTAACATATCGAGCACATGTGTTAAGCACAATAACCTTTCAAACATCGTTGGGGAAAGCAAACAGATTTGGCCTTGCAGCAATTTGGCAACAAACACTGCCTCTGTCGTGGCATTTTGCAGGGAAGAAAAGGGTATCCTCTCCGATCCTCTCAATTGCCTTCAGCCCCTTAATACACCTGAAGTTATATTTAAAAAATTATCAATAATATCGTCTATTTATTCCACAAAAAATATAGTGATGGTAATAGAAATACATTCATAAAAATGTGAAAATTATCGTACTAATAATATTAATAATAATAATTATAAAAGCATGAACAATATAATATTATAAAAATATAAGATTAACATATCGAGCACGTGTTACACACAATTACCTTTGAACATCGCTGGGAAAAGCAAACAGATTTGGCATCGCCTCTGTCGTGGCATTTTGCAGGGAAGAAACAAAGGGTATCCTCTCCGATCCTCTCAACAAAGGTATCCACAAAAGGGCATTCGTTTTGCACAGCCACTCTTCGTGAAACGGTTCACCAGCGGTTCACCACAATCATAAATTTCAAAACATAGAAACAGGAAGTTACGTTCTCTTCGGTAGTTGTCAGAAATGGTCGCTAGAGGGTACTGTTGATCCCAGTAGTCGTACGTAATTTCCGGGCCCGGATATGGCGGACCCAGTCAGGCGTCCCCGGGCGTCCCCACCAGCGTTTATACGAGAAAGTGGTGGGAGGTGTGAAGGTTTCCCTACCCCGTGACGGACCCCTGCACTGACCATTCGGTGACCACGCGCCCGCTCTCGCTCGCGCCCTCTCCTGACCCGTTCGGAACGGGTCAAGCGGCAACGGCCATAACTGCCGCGTCATTTGAACACGGTCGGCCGCCGCTTCATTAGGTTAAACGTATTATAATAATTCGTTTCATTACCCCCTCCTCCCCTTTTTCCGGATTTTTCGGATACATAAAAATCCGATATATTAGTGTGGCTTAGTCTTGATGGCTGTCCCCTGCTATAAGACATGGTACAATTTGCTTCCTCCTGTTCTCCCAACTCATCCTCATCTTCTTCCTCATCCTCAACTTCATCATCCACACCTCCTTTATCATCGTCATCTTCTGTTGTCTGGTCAATATCCCTATTTGCTCCACTTGGCACTTCAATCTTTCTTCTAACGGCTCTTCTACTATACTGCGATTTTTGTAGGAAGAGCTCTGAAGATAACTCAAATCCCATCTTCGCGATGGAATATGTCACGGCATTTCGCGTCTTTTCTCGGTCTTGCCGGTAGAAGTCGCATGATCGCAAGCACTGCTTCATACGGTCGCGATCGTGCGAAATCTAGCGGAACGACTGTGAATGATACGAAATGCCGTGACATATTCCATCGCGAAGATGGGATTTGAGTTATCTTGAGAGCTCTTCCTACAAAAATCGCAGTATACGTCTCCCGTGCATACCTCATAACCGTCTTCCGACCCTTGGTCCATTTCAATTTCCTGGCCTCCTAATTCCACCACTTTCCAGTCGAGGTCGATAATACCTTTGTGTTCTGATAAGAAGTCCGTCCCCAAGATCATCGGATGCAATAACTTTTTCACCACCAGCGCTACCACATCATACCTTCGGTTGCCGATTTCCGCATAGATCATAATCTGTTTGGTAATAGGGCTGGACCTCTTTGGGTGGCTCCTATTACGTAGGCCTTATTCATGGGCAAAGTCATCACTGGCTTTCCTTCTGCCAATAACTCTTCATAATATTTCTCCGATACCACAGTAGTCGTGCAACCCGTATCTACTAATGCTTCCGTAATTATCCCTTCACACATCACTCTAATCGTGGGGCATTTTCTTATTCGAACGTCCGAGCTCTTCCGCCTCTGCCATGGCTAGTCATCGTAGGCCACTGTTTCAATGGTGTTGATGGGGGACCACGTTCGATTTCTCATTCTTCTCGTCCGTGAGGGGGCCTCCATTCACCACGAACTCTTCTAGTTTAAATCGATTCCCTCACCCCTACTCGTACTGGGTCGTGCCATTTGCTCCATCACATTTTCATTTCCTCCTTCAGCCTCCCGTGTCTTGTTGATTTCGGACTTCGCCTCTCCTGGTGGTTTCTCGGAGCGGGCACCGTGCCTCATTCCTCTCTCTCGGTGCTCCTGCGAAAGTTAAGTCATACCTCCCCCAACACGTTCTGGAATTTTTCTAGGTCGGTATGGTGAACGCTGCGCAATAAGTTCTGTATCGTGACCGGAAACTGGCGCGTCACAACACAAATAATTTCCTGGTTGGTCATAGGCAGGTTCAGTGACTTGAAGTCCATTATCTTCTTCGTTTCGAAATCGCGCAAGCCTCCCATGGAACGATTATAGAAGCTGTTCATCAAGCTGAGTTTGTAATTAATCTGGATTTCTTCATTCCAGTATCTTTCGAAGAACCATCTCTTCATCCGGAAATACAGTGAATGTGTCGGCCCACGTCCGGGCATTTCCCTCTAACATGAAATAAAATAGCTGTATCTTGCACCTGTCAGACGTGTTGATGACATCCAGTTGTCAGTGGCGTAGCGTGTCTCGTATGTCTGGGGATGCTCAACAATAATTCGAACTGAAGACATCATTATTCTTAATGTTCTCTAGAATCTAAGTTATTGAAACAAATGTTACTTTACTTCGACAGATTTATGTCAGGAGACTTCTTGAAAGCAAATTATGAAATAGCTCCGCTTTAGTTCTCACTCACGGTTGACAATGAGATCACTTTTGAATTGATATATTTCTAACCAAAATAAATTTAATATATTTAAGTCAGAATTCAACTTCAGAGATATTAATTGAGAACTAGTAGGCAAGCACTATATCTACTGTTTGTTCTCATGACCAAGCACGGAATCGCGAGTGAGAAAGAAAAATATTTCTCTTGACAACCTCAGGTGAGCTGCGCTCTCGTGCACAAACGAGCAACTTGCTCTCATAAGCCTTTCTCACATGGTGTTTTCTCACCAGCCGTTGCTGCCCGTATCCGTATGCTAGCTTTTCGGGACTCGAGAATCCTGGGGCAAGGGTGAAGAGGGAAAGGGAGAACCTCGCCGTCTGCGCATGCGTCATTGTTCGTCGCAATCTCGCGGCAGACGCTAGAAGCATTTTAGCGTCCAAGCAATCAGAGGCCAGCTTGTATAAAAGCGTGGAATTCAATCATAGGAAATCACATTAAAATTAATATAAAACATGTTTCGCTGAATGTGTTTCACTCACTTGGAAGATTATCAATACAATATTTAGGCTTCTTTGATTAATATTTCACGTGGGGATGCTCAGCATCTTAGCGTCCCCTGACGCTACGCCACTGCCAGTTGTCTTTCTGCAGCTCGCATAAAAGCATGCGGGTTTTCTTTTGCGTCCCCCGAGAACTTCCACGATTTAGGAAGGTTAATTGGTGGCATTCCGCCCCCAATTGTCGGTAGTACTCTCCCTCCTTTCATGTCTTTCATGGAGAGTGCTGTTGACATTGCTGATAGAGGGGAAAGGAGGAGGAGAAAAAGAGACTATTCTAGAGAAAGCGGAATGGCACACAGGCCACTGCAGCGAACACTTGCAGGCAGTTTTGCCTGAAATTTTACATCTGAGCATCCCTACTCTGAGAGATAATAACAAACTTATGGTACATATGTAAAAATCTGCAGGCGAAAAGACAATAACTGAACATTTTCAAATCTGTCAATCTCATGTGGGAAATTTGAATTCTCCTTCAAGCTTTATGAAGATTGCTCTTTCAAGTCCACACTAAAGACATTAAAGGTTGTGTTGAAGAATCATGGCAATAAATTATAAACTGTTGTACTTTCAGAGTGTTTATTCACACACAAATTTCTTGCGTATTTTGTTTATTGTATATTTGCTGACCAGAGTTACCATCGTATTCTTGTAGGTGATTTCGGTGAATATGAGCAATGCAGAGAAAAATGTGAAAATGGGGGAAAGTGTGTTACCTTAGATGAAAAAGCTGTGTTACTGCCTGCCTAGGTTCCGTGGGAATCTCTGTGAAGTGACAGTATGTTGTCTTTACAATACCATATTCTTGTGAATGACATCTGATTATAAAATCACTTCTTCAGAATGTCCTGTTCAATAAAAGCAATTTCAATTTACTTCTCATTACATTTTGACCAGGAAAACTGTAGGATCTCTATAAAGTTTGGTGTTGACTTTTCAAATCTGTCTTTGTTCACCACTCTTTAAAGATTTTTTTGTAAATGGTACTTCTTGAATGGAAGACTGCTAGGTCATGGCAAGTCTCAATAAACCATGGTGCCAATTTGACTGATATTCTTTTGAGTTAATGACAAGATTAACAGTAATAAAGGTAGACTGTTGAAATGTCCAGGCAGCCCAAAATATTTTGTTGTGTGTTTTCTGATAATTTCTCATCACTGAGCTCTCTATATTAGCATTTTAGGTTCATTTTCTCTTAAATTCAAATACTAAATAACAATAATAAAAAAAATAAATTAAACTAGAGTAAACACCTTAGATTTTTATTCTAACACAATGTATAAGAGAAGAGGAACACCAATTGGCTGAATAAGATTATACATGTTCTAATTTTTTATACATGACAAAAATTCGATTAATTATCATCAATCAGATTATCAATACATAATGATTCATGTTTATACCGAAATGAGATCCACAACATTTCACCAATGTCCTCATAGATGTATTAAAATCATGAAAAACACGTATTTCTAGAATTCTTCCAGAATATCCAAGAGGGAACTGGCTAAGAATTGTGCCAATCCATTTGTCTTATTGAGAGGAATCCAATGAGCTATTGATCACCTTGAAGCTATAAGGTGCCCAAAATGCATCTTAATTGCTTTAAAAAAATAATAATATTTTATCTTAGAAAAATGTCTCAGAAATTTCTGAACGAATCTGCAAAAAATATGATCAATTCCTTACTACAAGATCATGACATGTCAAGACATTTGTTTTGATGTGTTGTTTGGAAAGCGACTCTGAGTGGCAGACAAATGGACTTAGGTTATTCAATTACTATTTAAAGACATGCCTCCCTGAAACTGATTTTAAAAAATATCTATTTTCAAAATGAAATTTTAAACTATTTGTATAAAAATAGCAAAGCAAATAAACATATGCCAATGCACTAAAGTCTCTTTTCCTGAAGAATGTAACTTCATTAATGTAATAAATGTAACTTCATTATTTGGGCATGTCTTTTGAATTTCAGTGGGAAATAGTTACAGAAATTCCATATTGTCGCGGCAAAAAGTATTATTCTTTCATGAAGAACACGATGAGGGTTAAGGACACAAATTCATAGCTAATTTACCTTTGAAAATATATTTTATTATATAGGAGCGAATATTTTTGTCAACAAAACTTGAAAAAAACGCTCCTTTTGCTGTATTCAAAATTTAACTAGAATATGGTTTAGGATAGAGATTACAGAATTATGAAACCGTGCACAAACCGTGCACAAATCACTTCTCCCCATAGCTCATCACACACAGTTTTAAACTGTTTTTGATGTAAATAAATAAATAGATTTTCTAACCAACTTTTGACTATCAAGTACATAAATGATCGTATATGGCAACAAATCCACCATTTTAATTTCAGTATTTTCAACAGGACTCACGGTAGTGAAAAATCTGCAAAAGGAATCTTCACTTTAATATTGCGGCACTGCTGGAAGATGAGAGATCTGCAATGAACTCGCATCCTTGCGCATTGTTTAAAAGAAGTGAAGCCAGCTATCTACAACTCGCAACAAATGGTAATTTATTTTTGAGCCCAAGCAGATCCAACAACCTCCATCTCTCTACTCGATGTGTATGTGCGTGTGTACTAACAGTAATTAAGAAACTGTTCAAGAACAAGTTGTTCCTCTGTCTCTTTCAAAGAGTCACATTCCAACACACAGCCATCTCAACTGATGGGCTGTAAAAGGGAAGTTGGGAAGAAATATTTCACTAAAATTTATAGCTGTAGGTGAAAGCCCAAAATTCTATTTTCTACACCATTAATTTATTAACATTGTATTGAGTCTTTTCTGTGACACTTGATTGAACTTAAGAAGTTTGTAAATTCGTTCTGTATTTTAGAAATTAAATCAGTCTCTCCTCAGTATTTTAATCACTGTCAAATACAATGACCTAGGAAATTTTATTATAGCTGTTCTTGATCACTGGTAAATAATCCTACATAGAAAAGTGTATTGTTTCTTGGGTAATTTGCTTGACTTGTAATGACATCAGATAAAAAGTGGACACTGTAAATATATCAGACACCCTTCACTTCAAAATAACAAACTTTTAACCTTAAGCACAAGATCTAATCTTAATTACATTTAAAATCACTTTCACACATCAATATAACCAAAGTTTCAAATTGATGCTTGCCAGCAAAATGAACAGCTTCCAAAATAGTTTAGCAAGTTAAACATAACCTTATCACCTCTGTAACGAAGAAATCCAGTCATCATAGATGTTGTCAGTTGTTGATGGTAATCAGTGTTCATTAAGTATTTTAATTGTACCTTGGGAAATACTATCTGGAAGTCCCTCATCTTAAAAATTAAGCTAATAGATTTCCGAGTTAAAAGTATACAAGAAAAATGTCTCCAGTACAAGCCCTTGTAGATCAGTGTGTTTCTGATTTAGGTACTGATGTTCTATAATGAAATACAGTGAAATAAAGTTAATTTCCAAACATGAATTCTTATTTCTTCTACACAAATCAAAAATAATGTTCTTCAACGGGAACATTCATGTTGCACCAGCAGTTACCAATAGTTGGTAGAAATGAAGTGCTCTGAGAAAAATCAAGGGTAATTCTTTCTTATTTTAATGTCACGTTTTAGGTGCCAGGTTTGTCAGAGAAAGAAAAACCTGAACAAGATGGTGATAACACACAATAAACCTACCTTACTAATTGAAAAATCTAGATCACAAAATCAAAATGAATTGTGAATTTGAAAAAAATCATTGAATTCCTTTTTGATTACTACTTTTAATGTTTTAATCACTGAATCCTTTTTCTTTCATTGCATTAAATTCATATCATCTGAATCTCTGGTTTGGCAATCACCGTTCACAATCTTTGAGCAAAGATTTAAATTTCACAAACTAATCTAATTGTTATTGAATGTGGGAAGTCACTGTAATAGCATTACCCAGTATGCATATCAGTTTGCTATATCTGTAACAAGTAATTCACATTTTTGTGTTATCTTTTACATGGAATTATTTTCTTGTTTCTAACCTAGATAATCTTAAGTCTTCTGTAAACTACAAGTGATAATGACATTAGAAAATAATGTTTTGAACTTATATCATATGTTTCAATCTTCAGACACTATATCATTCTTTTCTAACTAGAGTTTGAATCTCCGTTTAATCTCCAATATTGCTTGATATCAATCCTATTTTCATTTCTTTAATTTTGTCTTTCCTGTTCTACCAATATTGCCCATCTCTTCAGCGCACTTCTTCAATTCCCAAACAGCCAAAACTGTGCTTCAACAGCACTGGTACCTCATTCAGTGTTCATGTTCTTTAACAGAGCCTTGCCTTTATCTATTTTATGCCCTAAATGCTAAAGATGTACACAATACATTTTCAAACTTACTTTCAAATTCTTTAAAATATTGAGGCAAATAAAGAATAAAATGAAACACAATATAAATCCACATAAAAATTCATATAAATATTTTGTTCCAAAGAAAGAAAAGTTATTTATGATGGGAGATAAAAGTGACATTTTATTTTGAGAGTTTTAAGAGTTTTTGAAACGTTGGGACACAAGGCTGGTAGATTGAATGGTGTAATCCTATGAACAAAATAAAATCACTTTTACAATGTGAGTGGCATACTATTTTTTAAAACGGTCTTACTGACTTTAATTTTAAATTCATTCAAGTATATAAATCACTTAATGATACAATAAGTGAGTAGTCGTCAGTAGTAGCTGTTGCAGTCAGACAATGTATTTTCATTTTCTTTGTTGCATTTATAAATTTATCTGAACACTTGAGCATTGTCTCACTGTATGCACACAAAGTGCATGCTCTAAAAGAATCACTTTATTTTTTTGGCTGTCTACAAATGTAATTTGCATTACACACATTTCAAAATAAGCTAATGTAATTAGTTCTTAGAAGCTCTTATTATCCTGTCATTGTGACTTATCCCAATTACTTTATCCAGTGGCGGCTCCTAAACTTCAGGCCAGGTAGGGCACAAAACAAAAAGCTAGAAAATAACTAATAAAAATTTTATTTTGAAGTTTAAGCGCTGTAAACTGAAAAACACTTGAAATTCCTCATTGGTTTCTCACGTATTAACTAGGCTGAATGAGAAGAGAGAACAATTCAATTGAAACAACAAATGCTCACGCTCAAGAAAAGAAAACAAAAACTCGCACAGAATTCACAGCTGCTGATATTATGAAGATTACGCGGGTCCTGAGCTAATCAGCATTTCATTTCTCAGACACTATGAGCGTTGTTTGTACATCTGTAAAGTGGCGCTTGCAGTGGCAGTCACAAAAAACTTGTGACCGTGAAGGGCCTTAAGGGAGCATTACCCCCATCCCTTTTTTCCTCGCACTATGAGGAAAAGCTTTGCTGAACGGGAGGGAGCTGGTCACAAGAAGCTTGCGGACTTCGTCCTGTTGCCACAACTACCTCGTTATCTGTGATGTGAAATAGTATCAATATCGCCCGTGAAAACCTTAACGTAAATTCTCTAGAATTATTACTCGATAATATGACACGCATTTCAATCCACTATTAATATATTTCCTTTACAAGTGGGAGGGCACGTGACCATGTGACCTTATGGTAGAGCCGCCACTGACTTTATCACATTTAAAATTTGTTGATATTTATAATAATACCAGTCCCATGCCCAATTTTAAACCTATTATCGTACAAGAAATATACTCAGGAAAGTAATTTTCCTCTTTCCCCCAAAAAATTAATACAACAGTCAGTATAATTTTACATTGTGATCATTACTGCCTAGATTTTAAAATTTTATTGAAGTCATTACAGGCTTTTTGAAACAATGATTAAGCTAGTTTTAGATTTTTATAACTTTTTATAATAGTATCAGGCTGAACAATATTTGCAATGAATTACTAAGCATCCTTATAATATGAAGTAGCAAGAAAAGGTTTGCTCATGCAACATGAAATTAAAGGTACTGACTGTACAGATCAGGGGATCCCAACGGGGTCATTAGAGATCCCTGGGACTTGATGATGATCAAGGAAGTCAATAGCTGAAGTATGAATGCCTTAACAGAATAATCAAGATCTCATTGATTACAAACAAGTATTAAGAAACTTAAATAACTGTTTTCTGATATAAAACAAAAAATGTTTAATAATAAATTACAAATTTGTTTTCTTTTGTATCCTTCTTTCATGCTTAGGAATTAAAGAATTAGGATATTTGGAAAACTAAAAAAAATTATTACTAGAGATGGGATTTTTATGTAATTACATATTTTTTGTCTTTCTACTTACCGTTCTCAAAATTGTAATCTTGGCGAACCATAGCCCTCCTAACACAATATCGAATTTTTTCGTTACATACTTTTACATATTTAGTACTATATTACATATTTTACATATTTTGCTGTTTTCACAATATATTTTCCTATTTTAGCAATTTTTCTTCTATTTAATTCCATATTTATTGTGAAAAAATGTATTTTTTAAAATATTAGCATTTTCCTTACATTTTTGGGGAAATCTGGGTGTCAAAAGCAATATTGATACCGCGTTTTGTGATCTGTAACCTTAATTTTGGAGAATAACTTGTGATCACTGATGTGTATCAATGATGATGCTACAGTGTATGTTTGCTGGTCGTAGATCTTGTCAGTTTTGTGCGATGTCTTCTATTGCAATTAGTCCGGCTGCTAAACTGCGGTCCTGGATTACAATAGATGAAGCTTTTACAATTGACAAGAAAGTTGTATGATGTGTTGTGAGCAGTTTTTATAAATCTAATTTCGTATTACATAAAGGTATTTTATTATTAGTGTATTTTAATATTACATATTATATCTGATTTTACATATTTATTACAAATTCTTACTATTTTCATAACATATTTATGTACATATTTTGACGTTTTATACTACATATTTTTTCTGTCTGTAATTATAACTATGCATTGTACAATGATACTCTATCATGCAAGAAAGTAGTAGTTAGCAAGGTTCTTTACTGCTGACGCCGCTTCTCACATCCTAGTCACCACATCTTTCGATCTTCCCAATCTTCCTCTTGAAGATCTCATTCCTTCATTGCTTTTTCTATCTCCTTTTCCCATGTTTTTCTTGGTCTGCCACGTTTCCTGTTTCTTTGAGGTAATCATTTCAAAATTTTCTTAGGCCATCGACTTTCCGTCATCCTTTGGATATGACCATACCACCTCAATCTTTTAGCATCAACTACATCCATTAAATCAATATTAATACCCATTTGATTTTTATGTCAACATTGGGTACTTTATCCAGGAGTGTAAGGCCACAACAGCGTCTCCTGTAGTTCATTTCCATTGATTTTAACTTTTGTTCTTTGCTCTGATTAAGAATTCAAACTTCTGAGCCGTATGTACATACGCTTCCAACCAATGATTTGTACATTCTTATCTTTGTCAGCTTGTTATTTTTTGGCTACACAAAACATTATTCAACAGTCTTGTCACTACTCTTCCTTGAGAGATCCTATGTTTTACTTCTTCTGCACACCCACCGTCCTTTGATATATGTACACCAAGGTACTTATTAGCTGCTGTATTTTTAATACACCTGTTCCCAATTACTAAATTAGTCCCTTGTGCTCCCACAACAACATATTCAGTTTTTAGTGGATTCATAGTCAAACCCCAAGCTGTATATTCCTCATTTAGCTTTCTTAGCATGTAATCTATATCTTGTTCATCTTCGGCAAGAATAACCTGGTCATCAGCGAAGTGAAGGGTAAAAAATTTATCATTGTCAATTTCTATCCCCATGTTTCGACATTTACGTCTCCAATTTTCAAGAGCAGCATTTAAATATATTTTGAAGAGAGTAGGTGCTATACAGCATCCTTCTCTCAGACCTTTAGAGATTTTAATTGGATTCGTTACCTTTTTTCCAATTTTGATGCACCTTGTCATATCGTTGTACAGGTTTTGAATTGCTGTTATTAATTGTATATTTATATTTTGATGCCTGAGAACTTCCCACAATTTTTCCAATGGAACATTGTCATAGGCCTTTGTGAGATCGATAAAGACCATATGTGTCTCTAAATTATGTGCCAGCCTCTTATCTATTATTTGACGAAGGCAAAATATTCCATCAATGCAAGATCTTCCTGCCCGAAAAACCATTTTGTTCTTCAACATCCTTGATAGCGTTTTCTAATCTCATCTTTATAATTTTCCCATAAATTCTAGAAACAGAATTTGTTACACTTATTGGTCTGTAATTTGTACACTCTTTACGATCTCCTTTTTTATATATATTTGTAATATAAGCTGTCTTCCATTCTGTAGGGACATCTCCACCTCTTATCATACAGCTGAAAATAAAAGCTAATTGCTTGAATAATACATCTGGGCTACTTTTTATTAATTCTTTTGGTATACCATCTGGTCCAGCAGATCTACCATTTTTCATCGATCTTACAGCTTCTTGGACTTCTTTCACACTGATTTCATTACAATCTACTTCAGTTCGTAGTTACATTCAAGAACTCTGTCCAGATCTTCTCAAAACATCTTTTCATAATATTTCTTCCATTCTTCAACCTGTATAATTTGTAACTGATATTTTTTGTTCCCGTTGTTCTTCATGGTTTTAAGCAGTTTTCCATGCTTCTTTTGACCGAGAGGCGCTTCAGTACTTTTCTATTCTTTCACATTGGTTTTGCCATGCATCATTTTTTGCTTTCGTTACTCTTCTTTTTACCTCTCTGTTTAGTTTCATGTATTTTTCTCTATCATCTTGTTGTTTTGGTGAAAGCCATTTGTGGTACAGGTTCTTCTTAATATCTACTAGTTTTTTAATATCTTTATTCCACCAGGGACTCATTGAAATCACCCTCTATCTTTTCTTTTTCTCCCAAGATTTTGTTTGCTACTTCATGGATTTTATTTTTTATTTCTTCATACGTATTCAATGCAGAAAAAATGGAAATTTCATTTAATTTTATTGAAAGTTGTATTTTAAACATAAATTTAATGGAATTATTTTCTAATTTTTTTAAATTATATTGTTTTGTATCAATTTGGAGCATATTTTCGTCTATCGTCGAAGTTTCTTTGCTGTCATTAGAGTATGGAAAATACAGTACTACTTTCAGCAAGTGATGATCTGAGCAACATTCTGCTCCTCGATATACTCTGACATCTTCAAATTTTAATTTAGTGGAGATTTTACAAATGGCATAATTGATAATTGACTTCAACTGTCTGGTAGTTTGTGTCCAAGTAAACTTGTGTATGTCTTTATGTTTGAAAAATCCATTTACAATACGAAGATTATATTCTTCACATAAAAAAATGCAAGAAAGTACTCTCTCAAATATGCATTGGAGAAATGTTATGGACAGTTCTTAATAAACACTCAACATTTTGACCGCTGCATATCCATGAAGAAAATCAGCTACTCAGAAACAGAAAAATTTTTGATAATTGAAGAATCCAAAAACTTATAGAAATATTGGGGGTATAATATCGTTCATCTTTAGAGTATTTATGTGCAATTCTTTGTGTTATGATTATGGATGCTGTATAATGTAGAGAAAATGTACGGGGAGGATGGGTATAAAGCAAACATTCTCTGAAAAGTGGTCGACAAAAGACAAAAAGGTCAGGAACCTTGATATAGATCCATTGCTTTTTATCCCGAAAATTCCCTTTAATTCTCCAGATATCTTTTTTACAAAATCCAGATTTGTATCTTTCAATTTTGCATAACCATAATTATGTTTAATTTTTTAAAAGTTTGACATGAACATGTCATCTACATCCCTCAGTACTTCTTTATTTGATGTCCATCTCTTAATTCATAGGAGACTGTACCTTTTATTTTTCAATAGCAGCAGAAAAGTTAGCAAATTAAGACGTGGCGACCAACCCTTATTAGTAAATTTATCAAACCATTTTTGTTTTACCAGAATATATTTTAGTGATTTTTATGGCTTATAGGATTTACATATATTCCTCAGAAGTCACTGAAACTAGAATATAAATTAAAATAACGATACAAAATGAAGAGTAAAATACGCAAAAACCTAAGAATCCAGACCCTAGTGATCATGTATTTCAAATCCAAATTAATACAAACAAATGAGTACAATAATAATATGGGTTTGTCAATTCTATCAGTTTTCTGATTTGATACACATATACTCTCACACTAATGCTCTCTGCTTACTTATTTCATAACTACTGATTTAAGACATCAGGAAGGATCGTTGCTACTTTGGCACAGTTCTGTACTAATAATAAATGTCATAAAAAACAAAAAAATTTAATAGTCCAAAACAATACATTTTTCTTTAAGAAAAGAATTTTCAATTTTCTTCAAGAAAAGAACAAACCTGTCAGAAATTAGTTTAGACTAGCTATGTAGAAAAACATGTAATAACAGTAAACCATGAAGAAATGCATATAACTGGGATGTATGTAGGATAGTTGCTTGTTCACAGAAAACAGAATGATGCACTAATTGAAAAAGGTTAAAAAGTACAAGGTGGTGTGATGGTTCATTTTGTTGCAATGAGAAGGTATACAGAGTGATTATAACTAAGCACATGGGCAGGGACACCGTCCATGTGTAGGATAAGAGAATGTATTGGGATACAAGTTTAATTATCAACAGATCATTGTAGAAACAATGCTCCTTAAATGCTTAATTTAGAAATAAGTGCAAATTAATCATTTTCATTGTGATGTTTAGTGAGTAATTACTTTTATTTTGTGAGTGTGTCTGTGTGTTTTGTAGTAAGGAAGAGATCATCAGTGCTGATCATCAAACAAGCAGGAATGGTGAATGGAATGGTGAATTTATCTGTTGGTGAGAAAGAGCAGTAAGAATGAAAATTAGGATTAATTTTAGGTTTGTGTATGTGTGTCACACCATCATTCAAATATTAAATATCAAGGGAATAATATGTTCAATTGTGATTAAATGTTAATGATTCAGTTTATTGCTGCTTTTAAATTGAAAATATTAACCTTTGCATACCCAGCAGGGTTCATGTGAACCCCAATACCACTTTTTTACTTGTGTACATTTTGTTTATTTTGTGATATTGAAATTTTGTTATATTGTCTCAAATACTTCCCTTGACAATTACATCTTAAAGGAAGTATCAGTTTTAAGGTGTTTTATGTTTTCTACTTAAAAACGAGCACTGGGATACATTTGTACCCCGCTTGGTATTCCAGGTCACCAATATTTATTTCTTATTATTTATTAGAACCAGAGACAGAAAGAGTAGAACAAGATGCAGCATGTACTCATCATTTACATGTAATGAACATTTAGATGCAAAAACAATAAAAATGTGTGTTTGTTGTCGAAAGCAAGAATAATCTTGAAAGAAGTATTTTGATGAAGAGTATTGGTGTAATAAAAGGAATAAAGTTACTTAATTCTATTAAATTTGCCTTTCATTATGAGTTAACTGCTCAAAATAATAGATATGTTCATATTTTAGTTAGTTATTTTTTTCAAAGTAATCTTGCATAATATTTGAATGGGGTACACGTATACCCCGCTTGGTATTTGGCATACCCTGCAGTTATGGTTAACATTTCCTCAACTACTTATTCAAACTATATTTGGTTTAACATCCTGATAAAATGCAATCCATGCAACACAAGCAAAAGCAATGATACAGCTGCTTGCAAGATGTTACTTTAATTACAACATTCACCTGAAACATTCAATTATGTCAGATGGTTTATGCAATGGTTTATAGTAGCATATGAAAACAAACCTTAAAAACATAATGCAAGTTTTACATCATTGTAATCAGTAGGAAAAATAAATACCTTGCTTGTCAAATGCATCCATTATGAAAGTCCTCAGTTGTTTGTATGCTTTCTCCAGAGAATCATTGACTAGCAGCCAAATCAAAATTTCCAGGTTTGCTCCCTAAAACAGAAGGAAGCGTCTTCTGCAATTCCCATTTTTCAGAAACATAAATTTTTTAAATCTACTTTAAAAATGAAATAATCTGAAAGTAAAGTGCAATTCCTACATAGCTGATTGAAAATACTAACACATTTCAAGATGAAACAAAAACAACAAATTTTTACTTTCTTTATACCGCTTACACAGTAGAGAGAAAGTTATGTAATGCTGCGGGAAAAATGGAGAATTTTCCATAAAAAAACTCAGTTGGACCCTAGTAAAAGTTGATTGACAGCAAAATGTCTGTATGCTTGTGAACAAAGCTAGTGACTAAACTGTTCAGCCCATTTTCTCAAAAATTGAAATTCTCCAATCGATCTGGCTGTTGTCGCGACCCCTTGAATTTGAAACTGATATTTCAATTCTGAGGGGTACTTTCATGAAACTCCTAGAACATTTTCAAAAATAAGGCAACAAATTCTTTGAATCAATTTTGTTATTGGATAGCACAATAGATGCTTAACAGAAATGTGCAGGTCACATGTTTGTTAAAAAAACAGAATTTTCAGAAATTACAAAAGTTCAAAAAACGTTCGGTGCCTTCTTGCAACTAAACTATTAAAGATACAGATTTTTCCTTGAATGAAATCTGTTCCTTAAATCAAGGTTTTGAAATAAAGTTCTGTACACTTTATCGGAAATTTTGGTGAAATATATGCAATTATTAATTTTGTTTAAACATTTTTTTTCTCAAAAACTGCACTATTTTTTTTATTAATGGTTGACCTCAGATAGCATATAGGATGCTTAAGAGAATGTTGCAGGTCTCATGTTCATTAAAAATTCTGATTTTTTGAAATTTGCAAAACTTTAAAAATTTTTCGGTGTCTTCCTACAACTACAATTGGAAAGATAATTTTTTTTCTTAATGAAATGCGTTCATCAAAAACAAATCTTCAAAAAAGTTCACTTTCATTTTTTGAAAATAAAAGAAATGTTTGTGTAATTTGGTGCCATAGTCAGCCACTTTAAATTTACCGTGCTTCGTGAACGTACTCATATCTTTAGTCGGAGGGGGCCCTCTGTGAACAGCGGTAGCAAGGATGGGGTGTTGTCCTGCCCTGCCGGCGTGCGCGAAGTCCATTGCGAAACACGATTGTAATTCGGAGGCTACCTGTAACCCAGGGCATTCAAATTACCTAGAAAAGTGTAAAGAAAGCAATTTCATAACTTGGGATCAAAATTTCTATTGGAAATATGACTAATTATTATCCCTTATCGTGGCCGAAGTGAAGTAGTCGCCTCGCAAGTGCGAGAACATGATCAACAGCAACTCGCACGTTCTTAAGAATGAATACATAAATAAATAATCTCTCTATATAAAACAAAGTTGTGTTAGTTACACCACTTATAATTCAAGAACGACTGAACCGATTTTAATTATCTCTGTTTTGTTGGATTCATCTCCGTCCCGAATAACAGAATAATTAATAAAATATCGAAAAAATGGCATTACATGGCGCTGAAGAATAAAAAACTACATATTCACGCAAACGCAGCCCGCTACACAGTTCGAATTTATATCGTTAAATAATTCCTAAACGAAGCGCTCTAGGCCCTTAAAAACTCAAATTTTGAGGCCTCAAAGAAATGTTTTTTTACACCATAATCTATAGGATGAGATGTTTTTAAATATTCTATTACATTTTTGCTAGTGCGGCGCTTTTCAATATTACTCCAACTACTTTAAGACGTGCAGAATCTAAATAAATAAAACTCGCGTTAATTAAACCATTTATAATTGAAGAACGACTGTACCAATTTTAATTATCTCCGATTTGTCTGATTCATCTCCCCCTCTCCGGAATATAAGAATACCTATTAAAATATCGGAAAATTTCACGAAAAATAATTATTCGGGAAGTCAATCTCATATAAAAAAAGAAATGTTTGTTGGTTCGTGCTTATGCCCTGCCTAACCAGGTATCTAATTGCGATAAAAATGTGTCAAGTTATTGCTTGTACTTGGGGAAGAACATAGGCCTAGTACAATTATTGTAACTACACTAGATGGCGCCACAGCACAAGATGGCGCTTCAGTTAAATGCAATTCACGCGAGCTTCATTGTTGCTGGGCGTTACAGTGTTCCGTGGAGCCAGGTCGAGGAGAACAGGAGGAATAGGCAGCGCAAGTTGGTGAGAGGAAAGGGAAGAGAAAGAGGAACAAGAGAGGGAAAAGGCAGAGAAGGAAATGAGAAAGGGAAAGAGAGAGGGGGAAAATACAGAGAGGGGGAAACAGAGGGAGAGGAAAAATATAGAGGGAAAATAGAGGAGAAAAGAGAGAAAATAGAGGAATAGAAGGAAAATAGAGAGAGCTTGAATAGAGAGGGAAAATTGGGGGAAAAGAGGGAAAATAGAGGAAGAGAAGGAAAATAGAGCTTGAATAGAGTGAGAGGGAAAACAGAGAGAAGGGAAAAATAGGGAAAGAGAGGGAAAACAGAGAAGGAAAAAGAGAGAGAGGGGAAGAAAAGAGACACAAAGGGGAAAAAAGACATAGAGGGGAAAAGAGACACAGAGGGGGAGAAGAGACCCAGAGGGGGGGAAAGACACAGAGGGGGGAAAAGAGACGCAGAGGGGGAAAAAGACACAGAGGGGAGAGACACAGAGGAGGAAAAGAGACACAGAGGGGGGAAGAGACACAGAGGGGGAAAAGAGACACAGAGGGGGGGAAAGAGACACAGAGGAGGAAGAGACACAGGGAGAGAAAAGATGGGTGGAAAAAGAGAGACAGAGAGTGGGGAAAGTAAGAGAGGGGGAAAAGACGGGAGGAAGAGTGAGGGGGAAAGAGAGATAGGAGAAAAAAGAGAGGGGAAAGAAAGAGGGGGAGAAGAACATTTCCTCAATTATTTCTTCTGCGTCTGCAACGCGCCGGGCACCAGCTAGTAAAGATAAAAAATCAAATATTTTCATCCAAAGTTTTGAAGTTTTTATAAAGAAAATTCATTTTAAAAAATGCAATTAAGATAGAATAATGAAAAGTAAAATCAGAAAATTCTAACAATCGATTTCAAAAACGGATTTTACCAGTGAACTCGCCATGCAATTCCGGGCTGGGACGTTGATTTTCAAACGATTCGAGATTCCGTCCCTAATCGCCAATTTTCGTCGATCCAATTTTTGTCGATCGACGAAATTTCGCATTTTTGGCTCGCACAGAAGAATAGGAAGAAAATCCACTTTTCTGCAAAATTATTTCAACTATTTCTATTCAGGAAGAAAAATACGATTTCGAAATTTAATGTACATATAATAAATTCAATTATTTACCGCTTTTGGACGAGAAATTAGCATTTTAAAAAAATGGTCAAAAGTGGCCTGTTCAGTTTTTCGCGAATTTCTGGAGAACCGATCCGACTGTTAACTTTCGAGAAAATCGCGAATAACGGAAAAAAATTTTCGAAAATATCCTTTCTGAAATCGCCAAAAACAACAGGGGGTATCGTTGAATTTCCATTTTTTTTAAGTTTCAGAAAAGAATGGGCTGAAAATGCCCTTTTCTGCAAAGCTATGCAAACTATTTTTATTTAGAAATATGATTTCAAAATTTAGTATAGGGTTAGAAAATGCTATTATTTACCGCATTTTAACGAGAAATGAGCCCTGAGGGGCAGTTTTACAAAAATGGGGTCAAAAACGGTAGGCCAAACTACGGTCGACTTTGGCGCGAATTTCTCGAAAACTAACCATGTGTTGAAAAAACGCATATCACCGGTGAATTTGCCATGGAATTCCAGTTATTATAGTGAAACGCGTATTTCCCTTCGGAAGTCGCCAAAATCTACAGGGGGTATCGTTCAATTTTCGCTTTTTTGAGTTGCACAAAAGTATGGTCAGAAAATGCCCTTTTCTGCAAAACTATGCAAACTATTTCTATTCAGGAAGCAAAATCCAAATTCAAAATTTAATGTAGAGTTAGAAAATGCTATTATTTACTTCTCGTCTTCGTATCGGACACTGCAACTTTTCTCATGGTTTCCTTCTTAGGGGAGAAACCCCATCCATCTGCATTCATAGAGGACGGTTATATCTGTGGAGCACGTCTTACTGCATTGTACGAAATTTGTTGGCAACAGACCAAGACATAACCTGGGCAACTCGCTACGAAAGGTGCTCGGGGTTGACGATTCTGCGCTCGCGAAAGCGGAGTATATAATTTTATTTGAAAGATAAGGACAATGTTTTATATTTTTTGGGCCCCTTTACAGCAAATCTTTAGTTTTTTGATAAATTTTACATTTTCGTTTTTATACCTTCCTTCTGCCTCATATACTTGTATACTTGATGCGAAATTCATGCCTTCGCTTTGAGTTATGTACATGCTCTAATCAGCGATCAAGTTGCATTTGCAACACCTACTAAATATATTATTTTTTAAATACTATGACATGGGCACCAATGGCCACAGTAGTTGAAGTGCCCTCTAAACCTTAATTAACTAACTTTTTAAAGGCTGTTTTATTTCGGTTTCTGAATTTTACGATTTACCCTACCATTACGTTTAGGAGAAAGCATAAAACTAAAACGCGCAAAACCTTTCAGTGAGTGAGTTGCGCTGACTTCTTTTACGTTCCCTTTAGCTATCGCAGCACTTTGCAGCCGAATGACCTGTCGCAAGAGAAACCTTTGCAAACAATATTTTTCAAGGTTTTGCTCACAAGTTACGTAATGCTGCGGCAAAAAGTTTTTGGACAGAATTATTGGTGCTTGAGTATGGCACAGACTTTATCGTTTTAGTTTTCTATTTCCTTTGGTCTCGGAGAGATATTCGGGCTTGCTACGTTCTCAATTCGCCGCCCGCCGCCCAAAGAACATTTTTTTTTGAAATTTTCTCCATCTTTCGGTTTCCTAATTGTAGTACCTAAAGATTAGTTTAAGAATATTAAAGAAGTGTAAAACTTTTTAATAAATGGCAGGTTTCATTTAAAAATTTGAAGACATTTTTAAGAAAATAGTGTTTAAGCGATTCAGTAAATATGAAATTTGAAGTTTTTTTTTCACTACCGAGTTTTCGAATAACGTCATTGGAAGTTACTTGAAGCACTTCCAGTCACGAATGCAGTAATGCAAACAAATTGCTGGAAATATGCATAATAATGGCGTGAGAGGCATGTAAAAAATATATATTTGTGAAATTTAAAAAAGCGAAAGTAAACCGCAAAATTAAATCTACAAACAGTGCAAAAAGCACTGTCCTTACAAAAAGTTTGAAGAAAAAAAATTGAAAAAAACAACAGAATAGAGCAACATGGCGCTTATGTCATCTCATAGAGTACATTAGACACTGTCTTAAGATTAAAGAAAAATTTAAAGAAAAAATTGGAGCCATTTTTGAGAATATCTTTTTATTATTAGTTTTTGGAATTACACATATTGCACACAATATTGCGCGAAACTTACAATGTTTTGGGGGGTAATTTACTTGAAGACCCTAAGCTATTTTCAAAATGTTTCTCAAAAACGGTTCGAAATGTTTTCTTTAATTTTTTTTTGTAATAATAGGGTAAAATACAACTAGAAAGGTCGCATATATCCATTTGTGACCCCGCCTGCCTGCGCTCTTTGTCTCAACAAAGCTCCCTCTCTCTGTCCTTCCCTCGTGAGTCGCGCGGTAATTCAACACTGCGGGTTTGGCGATAACAAACTGATGAGTAAGACGGATCAGACGAAAGGCAGGTTACGTTTTCTGCAGGAGGGGTGTCCAAACTATCAACAGAAAATAAGACGTGTTTTGAAAAAGGGTTTCAGTAATAGGACAATGTGATGGATTGATGAATTGATTGATTTAATTAGTCATTTGATTCACAACATTAATTGTGAACACTGATGAATTAGTCATTTTTTGGACATTCCTGGCAGTGGGAGTTTCTTCTTCTGACGATAAGAGTAGTGATGATGGCGATGCGATGCGATCGCTGCGTCTCGCAGTCGCCTCCGCGCTTGTCGCCGAGAGGGGAAGTCTCAGCTGCCGCAGGGTGGGGGAAGCCTCTGAGGTTTCTCCAAAGAAACGTCCGTGTTGATGGATTTTTTGCGAACGGTACATCTAAAGTATATAAATCAGCAAATTTGTTTCCGCTCTGTGACGCGATCACAAATCCTCAGGTTTAACTTGCCGGCATCCTTATCACTACGCCACATAAGCGCGCATGGACCGAACTCCAGCAAACGCATAAACACGTGTCAGACTGTCCATGTAAAAAACTACAAATAATTCAGGACAAAGTATGAAAAATTCCACCGTAGATACATTTATTCCTTTCTCATTCATATTCAAAACGTCAAATTCAGCACGCAGTGCCACCACAGCACGTGCATTTTTGAATTATTTAAAATGTTCCACAATAACATACACCTACATAAAACAGCAGAAGTGTTTTAACCAGCAAATATTTTTTTCCATTCCGTCACCTGAACACAGTTCCGCAGAGTTAACGTGATGGCGTTGTTATCAGTACGCCACACAAGCGCATTGCGCTGGAAAGATCGTTTTCCGGCGCACGATTACATAACTTTCTCTTCTTACGAAGTATTCGTAAGGCGAGAAAGTAATAATAATGATTTCGGATCTGTTAGAAATATGTAAGTTGACCTCATGGGTTCTGGTTAAATTGTATTTCAATTTAATGTTGAAGTACTCATAATCTTACTTAAATTGGTTCATACAGATGCACACAAAACAACTGATTTGACATGACATACGTTTCAGAAATCGAATAACAGAGTTGAAAACGTTTAAAAATTCAATTTGGGAAAACTGACTCTTCCTGTGTATTTATGTGCATTGATTCTATTAATGAGTAAAAGTACTTCAAATGATTTTCAATAAAGTTTCTACATTCTTCAATAGCTTTTTCTCCAACAACACATTCATCAAATTAAAACACCTGTCTGGGATTCGAACCTGGCATCTTCCGCAGTCAATCGCTCTGTCCCAGCACGCCTTAACCACCTCGGCCATTGGAGTGAATTGTGAACTGGATACTTATAAATTAGTCAAAATGTAATTGTATCAGCTCTAGCATTAGCAAGCCGGTAATTGTCCGCATGTGAACAACAAAAGTCTTTTGGGCGACAAAGAAAGGCAGCCGTGATGGGCTTACTCCAAATCCTATGTCCGAATAACGAGATTAGATAAATAACTACTGCGAAAAAGTCTGTGACATTCTATAGCACCACTAGTTTATTTATTTACCGTCCCTTATTACACATGAGGAAAAATTTTAAAGAAAATATTTAGAGTGATTTTTGAGAAACAGTTTTTGAAAATTTAAAGCGAAAATTACGCAAAAAACGATTTGTTTTCCAGACAATTCTACATAACCTTTTTTAAAGAGCTAATTTTGTACAACGGACTTTGTCTGAGATGAAAATATCTACAATTTTGTAGTTTTAAAATATTTTTTGCAATTTTCAAAAAACCAAGTAATTCCCGGAAGTAGGACTAAGATCATATTTTTTATCTTCACAAATTACATATGTGAAGAAAATTTTTAAAAAAATATTTGGAGAGGTTTTTGAAAATTCTTTTTTGTAAATATGAAACGCAATTTACTCAAAAACTACTCGTTTTTCAAAAAAATTTACATGGCCTTATTTAAAGTGCTAATTTTGTACAACCGACTTTGTCTGAGGCAAAATTCCCTCTCTTCAATTTTGCAGTTTTGAAATAGTTTTTGCAATTTTCGAAAAATTGGGGATTTTAACGAAAATGATACCTACATCATTCCCTTAAACTCCTTCGCAGTATTCAATTACAAAATTTAATCAAAAAAATTGGAGATTTTTTTTACTTAGAAAATGACGGACTTCATGTAAAGTAGCCCCGAAAATTAAAATATCGGTTTCAAATTCCAGGAGCCTTGGCATTAGTGAAAACGATTTGGGAATATCAATTTTGAAGAAAATCGGCTGAACGACTTACGCGCTAGCGTTGACAGATGGACAGATGGACTGTTTGCCGTCAATCAATTTTGCAGTATCAAGAAGCAACAAAACGGATTTTGACTACACCATGAGATAGGGGATTTTTTTTTCTAAATTTAGCAAAAGGTTTTATCCACTTTTTTGTTACCAAATCCCGGATTTAAGAGTTTTTTCTGGGGAAAACTTCTCTTCTTAGGAAGTAATCGTAAGGCGTGAAAGTAAAAAAATTACGCCAAATTTTTTTATTAAATTTTGTTTTGGTCTGCAAAAAGACATTCTTTTTATCACTTTCTCGATTTTTTTATTCCTAATGCTAGAAATGTAACAACCATACACTATTATATAAGTGTAAATGCCATGTTTTACCTGAGTGGCTGAGGCGACTAATTGACGAGCACGGACTCCTTTTTCTGGAGGCAAACTTTGCTAGTTCGAATCTTGGTCGGGAACTATTGTATATCATAATTCTCTGTTGTCGCAGGATATATTGAGATGTCTAGAAACTTTATTGAAAATCATTTGAAGCCATTCTAATCACAAATATAAATTACGATAGATAAACTGTATATGATTTTCGAATTTTAACGTTTTAACAATTTTTCACATCTCTTCGTGGGTTTGTAAAACGTATGTACCATAATATCAATTGTTTTCTTATCAGACATTTACCATTGTATACCTCTGTTCGAATCCGACAGATACGGCGCTAGTGTTATAAGTGCCGGAACGATAACTTTGAGCGGAAAAAATTTGCTGGTCAAGAACACTTTTGCTAGTAGATGTAGAAGTATAATTTAGAAACAGTGCAATAATGTATGTGCTTTGGTAGCGCCATTAGTTGACTTTGAATTTCAATGAAAAGGCAAAAAATATATCTATTCTGAATTTTTTATTAATTGTCCTAAATAGTTTTTACATGAATCGGGCCTACATTAGTTTTTCACATGAACCTTTTTATGCCTCTGCTCGAGTTCGCCCATACGGCGTTTGTGTGTCGTAGTGGTATGAATGCCGGCACGTTGACTCTGATGATATGAGTTCGGGTCGGGGAGCGGACAAAAAATTGCTGGTTGAAAACACTTTAACTGGATTATGAAATAGTGTAATACGATTTACGAGCATTTAAAAACACTGCGAGTAAGTAGGTGCTTTGGTAACACCATCAGTTTTGACATTTTCTAAATTTTTCGGTTTCCTAATAGTAGAACGGACATATTACTTTAAGAAAATTAAAGATCGGTAAAACCTAGTCCTAAATAGCAATTTTCTTTAAAAGATTTGGAACTGTTTTTAAGAAAATGGCGTTTAAGCGATAATGTAATTCGAAATTCGAAGCTGTTTTTCCCAGAAACTTTGTGAGTTTTCAAAAATCTTCATTAGAATTTATTTGAAGCACATTAACTCACAAATACAATAGTGTTTATAAATTGTGGGAAATGTGCACGGTTGACTTTTCGAGAAACGTTATGTTATTTAAAGCAAATGTACTCATAAATATAATAATCGCCCCTAATGTAAATATTAAAGACGTGAGAGACAAGTCAAATAAAATTCGTTTGTGCTATTTTTGAAAAAAAAAACACAAGTATAGAGCAACATAACGTTTATGTCATCTCATAGAGTACTTTAGGCACTATCCTTACTCAAAGCTTAAAGAAAAAGTTTGGAGCCGTTTTGAGAAAATCTTATATTTTGTAATTTTTTAAAAATTGCAAATATTTCAGGTAATATTGCGCGAAAACTAAAATTAATATATTAATATTTACATTAGCGGCAATTTGTTCACATTATTATATTTATAAGTACGTATGTTTTAAATAATATCATACAAAGCTTCTCGAGAAGTGATTCAAAAATGTTGGATATATCATTCAAAAAATTATATTTTTGTGTAATGTTTTTAAAAAACAAAACCACGCAGAAAAATTAAATTTAGGTCATCATAAACAGTGAAAAGTCTTCTACCACACCTTCTGCAAGGAAAAATGACTTATCGACTGCATTATAGGCATATTTTCCCACTTTTTGTGAGGTTAACCAAAAGTACTCTTGGAATTAAATTCTTTGCTGGTGGGCAGATTTTGCCCATTTTTGATATTCCATGTCACCATAACAATAAATCATGTAAGGTTAAATTTTTACTTTCCGGTATAGTACGAACGTATATACTATGACGTAACTCACGTACACTGTATTCATCAAAGAAAATAATAAATGTTGAACCTGAGAGGCACAGGAGTTTTGGCAGGGAGAAACTTGGAAGACGGTTACGTGCGAATGATTCGTACTCTGACACAAAAAAACTCTGGTAAAAATTAAATTTATTCTGTGAAAGAATAATAGAATCACAAACAGTAAAAATGAATGGTATAAAAGTTCAAGAAGATCCAAAATGATTTCGGATTGTCATATTTATAAAATTATTTATTTATTTATTTTAGAGCCGTAAATAAAAGTTGTTAATTTTATAAATATGACTGTCCGAAATCTTTTTGGATCTTCTTGAACTTTTACATCAATCTAAGTGACAGCCTTGCAAAAGAATTTCAAAAATGAATGGTATTCCGATTTTTCGTGCTACCCTCTCGCGCACAGTATCACAATCTCGTACGCATTTTAAATGCTAGATCATACCTACTCATTCAAAATGGTATCCCATGTGAATGTGAGTACCTTATAACCTTTATTTAATTTAAACAATCAATGTGCACTTCAACACTTTGTAACATTTTATGCAAATTTGAAAACAAAGACACACTTAATCACATCCTGAAGTGACCAGGAAAGCTGGGTGATTAAAAGTATACAGATTTGCACAAACCAATTTATTAACCAAGATCCAACAATCGTACCGTAGTCTGCCATTACGCCGTGAACCAGTAATGTCGCAAGAAGTGACAGGTCGATAACACGGTCAAGTAGATGTCCAGTGCAGCTGGGTCAAATGTCCAAAAACCAGAGAATGGATGCCAATCACAAGCAGGGTCAAACACAATAGGTACAAGTGAAGTTTCGTCTTTCCGTCGCGAGCGCAGGCTTAGAGGTGCCGGCCCGCCCGGCCGCCACCCGGACGGTTCCCGCCCGGTGATGGCGAGGGGAGGAGAGGGGGCCGTGAGCTGCCCCTCCATTATAGCGCCGGGGCGCGCCGTCCCGCGGTGACGTGGCGCCGCCTAGGATACGAGTGGCGATGGGCGTCACTATGGCCTAACCGCCACTATACTGCGATTTTTGTAGGAAGAGCTCTCAAGATCCACTCAACTCCCATCTTCGCGATGGAATATGTCACGGCATTTCGCGTCTTTTCTCGGTCTTGCCGGTAGAAGTCGCATGATCGCAAGCACTGCTTCATACGGTCGCGATCGTGCGAAATCTAGCGGAACGACTGTGAATGATACGAAATGCCGTGACATATTCCATCGCGAAGATGGGATTTGAGTTATCTTGAGAGCTCTTCCTACAAAAATCGCAGTATACACATCCCCTTTTAGAACACACTCATTATTCCCATTTTTAAAAAAATATGAATCTCTAATGAAACTATTTACAATGATTCTAAATATTTTACGAATCTTTTATCTTGTACAGTTCATAGTTCGTTTGAATACTTAATACCTTTTCAACTGAACTTGGTCTTACTTCTTGGAAATTTATAATTACGGCACAACGCCGTCTAAATAATAATACCTGTCCTTCGTCTATTTCCCCAACTACGCTAATATGCAAGTTTACTGTCCCCGCCACTGACGTCCTGACCTGTAAGACCCAGGTTCGAATCCCGGCGTAGGCTGGGATTTTTATCTGGTGCTTTCCCTTCAGGGCGGCTCTGAGGTCAACTCAGCCTCCTTTCCAAGTGAGTACCTGGGAGAAGGCGGTCGGAGCGTTGTGCTCGCCACACAACCTCCTCCTTCTGGCGACGGCGACGAAAAGGTGGAGCCCTGCCTTCACCTCCCCTTAGGGCCACATCGGCCTGTGAGCAATGCACAGGGGATACTTCTACCTTACTGTCCCCGCTACATCGACGGTTCTCTTAAACGGCCCCAAATCGAGTTTTGGAATAATTATCGGAGGTGCATTGGCATAGCTGGCAACGGAAATGGCCTCGATCGCCACCCGATCGGCCCGTCAGCGTCACGTGGTGCTGCTTTCTTGTCCCGTTGTCGCTGCGTCGTCACCCCAGATCCTCTTCCGGCCTTCTTGTAGTCGTCCCGACGTTCAGTAGCCATCTTCTTCTTCTTCTCGTCCAGACCCGTCTTCCTTAACGACCACTTTTCTCTCTTCTCGTTCCCACGATTCTTCTGAGCGATATTAATGAACGATTCTGCCTTTCGTGCTTATTTGAAACAGTTCTTAAATCGCTCAATGCCTTTTGCTACCACTAGCGGACTAGCAATTTCACGTATTGTTGTAGTTGCTCATTTAATATTCCACACAATTGTTCATGAATTAAACTATACGTGCTCCCTCATTCAGTCACTTGATAACTGTATCCTGTGCTACTCGTTGCCCGTACAAACAAATAATTGGATACTTCAATATATATATATATATATATATATATATATATATATATATATATATATATATATATATATATATATAAACATAAAAACAAACAAACAAACAGAAAGCGTATGCTCTGCTCAAACTATACCAATACGGCTGATCTCACCTATGACTGTGTTAAGCAAACACAGTTGCTAAATTAAGGGAAAAAATCACCTAACACGTAGTGTAGCCAAAATCCCTGTTTTGTGGGTCCTTGATACCGAAAACTCAATTGAAAGCAAAACGTCCGTCCATCTGTCCGGTGTATGTGAACAACACTAGCGTCTATATTATACGTACGAATTTTTCCAAATTCAATAATCCCTGTCTACTTGGCCTGAGTCAAAGCTCTGAGATTTTGAAAAATATTTATTAGTTTTTGGAGGTACGTTACATGAAGCACCCCGGACATTTTCAAAATTGTCTAAAAAATGGCTCCAATTTTTTTCTTTCAATTTCTTGTAAGAATATAGTAAAATACACTGATAAAGATGACATATGTCCAATTTTCACGGTTAACTCTGAATTTTCGAAAATTGCAAAAGTTTGTATTTTATTCTGCGTCTTCCTCCAACTACAAAATTGAAGATCGAGAATTTTCCTTCAAATAAAATTTGTTCTCTGAAGTGAGTTCTTTCTTTAAGGTCATGTACATTTTTTTGAAAATGTTAGTAGTTTTCGCGTAACATTGCGTGCAATAAGTGCAATTTTAAAAAATTACAAAGACAATATTTTCTCGAAAACGGCTCCAAATTTTTTCTTTTAACGTTGGTAGGGATAGTGTTAAATGTGCTCTATGAGATGACATAAACGCCATATTGCGTTATTCTTTCGTTTTTCCAAAAAAATCACAAATGTATTTTTTTACTTGTCTCTCACGTCGTTAATATTTATATTAGCGTTGATTTGTTGACATTATTGTATTAATGAGTTAATGTGCTTTAAATAATGTCAAGTTAAGTTTTTCGAGAACTCAGTGTATATTAATATGTAATTGTTTGTGTATTAGTAGAAAGTGATGAGGATTTATGACATCGACATCATTATAAAAGCAACCACGAGGCATTGTCGTTGTGTTTAATTCTATTCTCGGTTCTCGGTACATTGCGGGCCCCGGGAGAGAGAAAATAGCTCATTTTGTCTATTAGCGATCTTTTGTCTCTACAGGGGCCAAAGAATCTGCCAAAGAATCGCACTGAAGATGGTCGCAAAGCTTCCGAAAAAAATTTATGCTGAATTAAACGTATATCAAATCTTGAAACTAGGGAAGTTAAAGGAACAAAGTGAGAGCGATAAAATCGTGTTCCTTTTACAAAATAATGATTAGACACAAGAAAAAATGACGTCAGTAAAGAAAACATTGAAGCACAATTTTTAAATGTGAAGATCTTTGTTGTTTGAATTGAATTCCAGACCATTAAAAAGTCGTATTTTTGAATTAAAATGTTTATTTTGAAACGAACAATGGTATTTTAACATTTTTGAGGGGGTCATGTTTGCCCACCTTTGTTATTCCTCAGAGTAGAAATACCTAGGTACGGCTAGGATTAAATTTTGCGAATTGTCAAAAATTGAAATTTACTAGTAGTATAGAGCGTTGAACATTGACCAATCTCTTTGATGATTTGATTTTTGTGGAAAACGTATGTATGTAAATCCAGTTACTGGGAGTCAAGCCCTTTGGAAGATACGCCCCCGTTTATCAAGTTACCTCTTTCTGGCAATCGTCTTCGTTCATCGCAATGCTATATTGAATACGCCTCTCCGCGCTGGGAGGGCGAGGCACTTCGCACCCAGTGCGTTCCCATCAAGTGCGTCTCCTCGCCTGGCGCTGGCGCACCTGAATGCGGTGACGTCACAGGGTGGTATAAGAGTCGCGATGCGGCGCGCGCGGCCTATTCCAGCGTCGCCGCCGCCGCCGCCCGCGCCGCCGCCCTCCGGGAAGCCGTCCTCGGAGACGAGACAGGAGCTGTCGCTGGAGCCGCAGCTGCTCGGTATGTACTTCCACCTCCCCCACCTCCCGCCCTTAAAAAGGGATGATTGCAAATTTTTGCCAGATTACACAAAAGGATACTTGTATTTTTGATAAATTGAACATGACGTTATTTGAAGATCTGGTTTTGATGCACACACTTCATTACGGAGAAAACTAGTGGAGCTAAAAGAGCACGCACTTTCTCGCGTTAAGTAATGGTAATGTCATATTATTTATACCACAATTTCTCTACAAATTAACACATCTCAGTAATAGTGTTTCGTAAAACTCATAACAAATTGTAGAAAATATTTTGGTGCGAAAACTAAATATTTTCAAGCAAACATCAACACAAAGACAACTGCATTTTATATAGCTAAATCACGTCACAAGAATGAGACGTAATTCACAGAATTCGGGAGTTGCAACGCGGACTGCCATTGTTGCATTCTAATCTGATATTCCCTGAAGGCTAGCGATTCTTATTTCATATCTTTCAAATAGATTTTAAAGAAATTCTAAAATATTAATTTGTAAACGGATAATAAAAGTTCGACTGTAAGAAACGAAAGAAGAAATACGAAATAATATACAAATTTTAACTGATGTAGCGTCCAACTGCGGGGAATCATCTTTCATGTACATGTTCACGAAACAGAGGATATTAGGAGCAGGCGACTAAGTTCGATGCTAAATTCTAAAACAAAATATTCATATTTCCAAAAAATTAACATGGCCTTATATGAGAATCTGTTTTTGATGAGCCTATTTCATTAAAAAAAGTGGATATTCACAATTGTAGTTGTAGGAAGACGCCGACAAATTTTTATTTTAATTATTTTCAAAAAATCAGACATTTCAACGAACATAGACCTACACAATTCTCTTGAGCGTCCTTTTCTCTATCTTAGGTCCAAATTTAATAAAAAAATATGTGCGGTTTTTAAGAAAAATAGTTTAAAGAAAATAAAACTTTGCTATGATTGACACAAAATTTTCGAACAAAATACTTACGCTTTTCAAGAATTGAACATGATCATTATTGTTAGATATTTTTTCATGAAAACGTTTCATTAACAAAAAATGTTTATCTTCACATTTATAGTTGTGGGAAAACGCCGAAAAAAGTTTGAATTTTTTCAATTTTCAAAAAATTAGTGTTTTCTACGAAATGGAAAACCGCAGGCAACATGGTTTTATACACATTTTCGTTACCAGGGCCCGGCAATAGGACTTTTTCTGCCGAAAATTTGCAGCTTTTTCTGCAGCACTACATAATTTTCTCTACACTGCGTAAGCAGTTGCGAGAAAGTAGAAACTAAACGTTTGTGATTTTCAGTGAAAAAGAGATTTCAAAGAAGAGGAGACCTGCATAATTTTAGGTATTTTTTATGCCAACCAAGGCAAACGTTTATTCACAACTAATTGTGCTAAAAGAACGCATTGTTCTGTCATTGTTCCTACCTTTCACAATTTAGGGCGTTCAACACAAGTAAGTCCTGCGCAAATCGTTTGACCGTCCCCCGTTCTTCCTGTGAAAAAATGAAGAAATAATTCTCAGTTGTTTTTGAGAAAATGTCTTTTTATAAATTGCATTAAATTCAGGAAGAAATAACGCGAAAAATACTAGTCTTTTTAAAAATTAAACACATTTTTTTAAATGCCTTTAATGATCTTGCATTTTAGAGCATATATAATTTCGGATGTATATCTGTATTGAAATTTGTAGTTTAGTGATTATACCTTTTTACTACCTCGCCCTACGAATAATTCATAAGAAGAGAAAGTTTTGAAATCGTGCGGCGGAAAACGGCGAATTTTCGCCAGCAAAACGGTCATAGCTGGGGTCTGATAACGAGAAAGTGGATAAATTCTGTTGCTAAATTGAGAAAAAAATCCTCTAACTCGCGGTGTTAACAAAATCCATGTTCTGTTGCTTATTGATACTGAAAAATCGATTGACGGCAAAAGTCTGTCGGTCTGTTTGTCCGTCCATTTGTCTATCCGTCCGTCTGTCTGTCTGTCCGTCTGTCTGTCCGTCTCTCTGTCCGTCTGTCTGTCCGCCTGTCTGTCTGTCCGTCCGTCTGTCTGTCCGTCGGTCTGTCCGTCTGTCTGTCCGTCGGTCTGTCCGTAGGTTTGTCCGTCGGTCTGTCCGTCGGTCTGTCCGTTGGTCTTTCCGTCGTCTGTCCGTCTGTGATAAACGCGCGTAAATCGTTCAGCCGATTTGCTTCGAAATTGATTTTCTTTAATCATTTTCACTGATGTCGAGGCTCCTGGAATTTGAAATAGATATTTTAATTTTTGGGGATACTTTACATGATGACCCTTGGGCATTTTCAAAGTTTTCATAAAAATGGCTCCAATATTTTTTATTAAATTTTGTTGTTGAATAGTGCAGAGTACGTTTAAGAGAATCAAATAGATATCATTTTAGTTGATATTCGCAAATTTTTGAGAATTGCAACAAAAAAATTAAAAACTGCAAAATTGAGGATAGAGATTTTTGCTCCAGCCGAAGTCGGTTGTACAAAATTAGTACTTTAAATAGGGTCATGTATTTTTTTTAAAAAACGAGTAGTTTTGCCTACTTTGGGCTTGAAGATTACCAAAATTTTGTTTTGCGAACACCGCTCCAAATTTGTTCTTTAAATTTTCTTAACTTACGTAATAAGGGACGGTAAAAAATATAGTCTGAGTACTATTTGTAGGCATTGCTTGGTTTTTGAGAATTGCAAAAACAATTTTAAAAAACAAAATTGTAGATAGAGATTTTTGCTTCAGACAAAGTCTGTTGTACAAAATTAGCTCTTTAAAAAAGTTATGTAGAATTTTTTGAAAAAAACTAGTAGTTTTTGTGCAATTTGCGCCTGAAATTTACGAGAAAAATTCTAAAAAAACTTTAAATTGTTTAATTAAATTTTCCCCACATGTGTAGTAAGGGACGGTAAATAAATAATAATAAATAAATAAATAATAAATAAGTAAACTAATGGTGCTCTAGAATGGGACAGAATTTCTCGCAGTAGGGATGTTTCAAATCTTGTTAGTCGGATGTAGCATTTGGAGTATGCCCTTCACGACTACCTTCCTTTGTCGCCCAAAAGACTTGTTTTTCGCATGTGGTCATTTACCGGTTTCCTAATGCTAGAGCTAATACAATTAGTTTTTGACTAATATATAAGAATTTAGTTCGTAACTCATGGGAATGGCCGAGGTTATTAAAGCGCGCGGCGACTGAGCGCTTCGCTTCGGAAGATGCGGGGTTTGAATCCAAGACAGGGATTTTAATTTGATGAATCTGTGGTTCCAGAAAAGACCATTGAAGATTGTACAAACTTTACTGAAAATCATTTGAAATATTCTACTCACAAATAGAATCAATGCAGATAAATTTACAGAACTTGTCTGTCCAAATTGCATCTTTTAACTACTTTTTTTCAATTCTGTTGTTCAATTTCTTAAATGTATGTCACGTCAAATCAATAGTTGCCTTGTGTGCATCTGTATGAACCGATTTAAGTAAGATTATGAGTATTTCAACATTAAAATGAAATACAATTTAACCAGAACCCATGCGATCAACTTACATATCCCTAACGCTTCCGAAAGTATTATTACATTCTCGCCTTACGAATACTCCGTAAGAAGAGAAAGTTACTGTATGTAATCGTGCGTCGGAAACTAATTTTCCATCACACTACGCTTGTGTGGCGTAGTGCTATCAGCACCAGTACTTTATCTCTGTAGAACTGTGTTCGAGTGTTGGAATGGAAGAACACTTGCTAGTTGAAAATACTTTTTCTTTCCCGTATACCTTCGTATACGGTATACAGGGTAATATACGTAGTATAGTGAAAGTTATGAAATGCGCGAAAAAATGGCAAATTATCGACAGAGAAAAGTTCGTTGCCGGGCCGTGATAACGGAAAAGTGGATCAATCCTAAATTTAAAACAAAAACTTCTAACACATGGTGTAGCCAGAATCCCTGATTTGTGCGACCTTCATACAGAAAAAACAATTGAAACCAAAACGTCACGGTTAACTCTGAATTTTCGGTTAACTCTAAATTTTCGAATGTAGTAAAAATTTGAATTTTTTTGGCGTCTTCCTACAACTACAAGAATGAAGTGAGAAATTTTTCTTCGAAATAAAATTTGTTCTCCGTAGTGAGTTCTTTCTTTAAGGTCATGTACATTTTTTTGAAACTTTTTGAAGTTTTCACACAAAATTGCTCGCAATATATGCAATTTAAAAAAATACAAAAACAAGATATTTTCAAAAACGGCTCCAAAATTTTTCTGTAAACTTTTGTAAAGATAGTGCCTAATGTACTTTATGAGATGACATAAACGCCATTTTGCTCTATTCTTTTGTTTTGTTTTTCAAAAATTACAAAAATGTATTTTTTTACTTGCCTCTCACACTGTTACTATTTACATTAGCGGTGATTTGTTGACATTATTATATTTATGAGTATATAAAATGTAGTATAAAGACGGAAGGAAATAGAAAACTAATACGAGTGTGCCTTTCTGTAGCACCACTAGCTATAAAAACGGCTCCAAGTTTTTCGAAGGAAATTGCCATTTAGGACGAGATTTTAGTATTCTTTAACATTCTTAAAATAATATTTCCGTTCTCCTATTAAGAAGCTGAAAAATTAAGAAAATGTTTAAAAAAAAAGTACTTTGGGCGGAAACAGATGGCAGCAAGATTATGTAGCAAGTCCGAATAACTAGCCGAGACCAGAGGAAATAGAAAACGTAATACGGGAAAGCCTGTGCCATTCTGTAGCACCACTAGTTTAAAATATGAGTAGTTGCCGTAATTTCTGAAATCTTCGAAATTTCAAAATGTAATTTCTCGTCTTTATTTCCTTGAGTATTTCACGAGAAATGCAGTTTTAATTGTTTGTGTAGATGTATTAGGTTAAAAAGAATTGGTTTTCACATCTTATGTCCTACGATTTGTAATGAGATTTACTCGTGTTATTAGGGACAGAAATAGCGATAATAATAATATTAAGTACCCGTTAGTGTGTGCGAGAACTGATGTACTGTAGCATGCCTAGTTTTCAACGCATAGAACGAAGGGTGCTTAAAAAATTGCTTCCGTTCAACAAGCAGAATTTTCTAAAATTGCGAAAGGTAGAAAGAGATAAAGTACATGCTTTTGAACCGTTAGCTTACATTGTCTCTTTACTCTTCGTCCAGATGTAGTAAAGGGGGAGTAGTAAAATGTTGCAGCGGAAATACGCGATTTTTCGACTGGCAAATTCATCTTTCCGAGCTCTGCTAACGATGAAGGAGAAACATCTTGTTCCTAAATACATTATTTTTTTCCCTCTAACACACTGTGTATTCAGAATATAGGTTTTGTGGGTTTTTGACGCTGAAAAATCCATTGACACCAGAAGGTCTGTTCTTCTATTCGTTCGTCGTCCGTTTGTCTGTTGGTTTTTTGCAAAATTTCTTCATTGATATTAATGCAATTAGTTTTTTCTCGAAAACTGTTCCAATTTTTTTCTTTAATTTTTTTACGGATAGAGGAAAGTAAGTTAAGGTCTCATTTTCTTTGCATTCCCTAAATTTTTGAAAATTGCAAAAGTTAGAAATAATGCGAGAAATATTGCCTTGTTTTATTACCACTAGTTTTGAGTACTTGGTACGTAATGCTAGTATTTTCTTGTAAACGTACTTATAACGATCTAATAATACTAGAAAAACAAAAGCAAAGCGGAGCACAGCTATCATCATGGTGGGGTGTGGCTGGTGGGCAAAGTCGGAGCAATTTGATTATGCTACTCGCTTTCACGATCATAATATTCGTGAAATACGCATAGTATGCTTGTATATTTGAAAATGTGTACATTTAGTTTACATTCGGTATTTGTTCAGTGTAATGAATTCAGGTGATTTATGAATTCTTACGAAATACAGCTGTCGCCCGCGAGAAAGCAAGACACGTTACATATGTGAGTACATGATTCGTAAACAAGTCACTTTGTGATCATACTTCAAGACCAAACGTTACTGAATAGTAAAATTATATTGGTACATTCTTCTTCCTTTTTACTTTCTCGCTACCGCTACCGCGTTATGCAATTCTGCGCGAAAAAAAGGCAAATTTTTGGCAGAAAAACTCTTATTACAGGGTCCTGGCAACGAAAAAGTGGATAAATTCAGATGAAAAATGTAGAAAAAAATCCTCTAACACCAGAATCAATGTGTACCCAGCATCACCGTTTTGAGGGATCTTTATACCAAAAAATGGATTCACGGCAAACGTCTGTCTGTCTATCTGTCTTCTGTCCGTCTGTGATCAACGCTAGGGGCTAATCCGTTCAGCCGATTTTCTCCAAAATTGATATTCCCTCAAACCATCTGGCTGATATCGCGGCTCCTTGAATTTAAAAGAGATATTTTAATTTTGGGAGTACTTTACCTGAATCCTCTGGGACATTTTCCAAATTTTTAAAACACTGGCTCCATCGATTTTGATTAAATTATGTTGTTGGATTGTGTGAAGGACGTATAAGAAAATGGTGCAAGTCTCATGTGGGTTAAAAACCCTGATTTTTCGAAAATTGAAAAAGTCAAAAAATTTTCGGCGTCTTCCTTCTACTATAATTATGAAGATACAATTTTTTAAAATGAAATATTTATCAAAACAGATCTTCAAATAAAAAATAATTTTGAATTTTTTTAATGAGTAATTTTCGTGTAACTAGACGAGAAACATAAGTCGCCCGCTGCCAATTTACTGCGCTTCGTGAGCGTACAATGAATGATGTGATGCAGTTGGATGCTAAGTAAGTTAGAATTTGTATATTATTTCATATTTCATTTTATTATTATTACTAGAAAAACCCGGCAGACGTTCTGCCCTTCATCTCCCTCTTTCCCCTCCCATCTCCGTTTCTCATTGTCTCTTCCTCCCTCCCTCTCCCTGTCCCTGTCTGTCTCTGTCTTTGCCGCTCTCTGTCCCTCTCATTTACATTTACTTGCAGATTCTGCACGTCTCTGAGCAGGTGAGGTAATATCGGGGAGCGCCGGAACAGCAAAAATGTAATAGAATGGTCAGGAGTAGTTCATTCTGTAGATTACGGTGTAAGAAACGTTTCTTTACCACAAAATTTTAGTTTTTACTGCCCTAGGACGCCTCGTTTAGAAGTTATTTAACGATATAGATTCAAAATGCTGCCGAGTGTGTTGCAGGTTGCATTTGACGTAAATTTGTAGTGGATATGTAGTGAATATGTAGCGCCATGTAGTGGAGTTACAACAGAATGAACCTTCTTGGTGAAAAAACACGTAGAAGTGCCAACTTTCATGGAGATCGGTCCAACAGTGCCGGAGTTTTGCTCTCTCTCTCTCTCTCTCTCTCTCTCTCTATATATATATATATATATATATATATATATATATATAGATAGATAGATAGATAGATAATATATACGAATAGATGATTTCGCTTAGCTTAGTAAGACGTGGGAATGGAGAATAATGCATTTAAAAACCGAGTAATTTTGATGAATATAAGAATACCATTTTTAATTTTATTTTTCTATCCATTTAGATTTTCTTGCGGTGTCAACATCGATAATTGGCAAAACCTTACGAATTAGCGGTCATTGTTGCTTGTAACCCATTGTTGTAACGCCACACTAATAACAGAAGGCAATAATGACGGCTGCCTTTCGTTCGCGTTAATATAAACTAATACTTTTATATATTTGGAGAATATTACAATACCATAGCGTTTAATAATTACTATTATATGTTTTTATCTATTTGCATATTTTTGCCAAAGCTATCAGTATCATATTATTTATTAACTTTTAATTATATTGCTTTCTCGCAAACTGCTTACGTAGAATATTGTAAGGCTAAAAATATCATCGGATATATATCTGAATACGCTAGCTAAACGATTAATTCATTGCCGGAAATACATTTTCTTTTAAAGTTTGAAATAAAAAATGTACTGCTTGAAACTATTTAGTTTTCGCATCAAATGTTCTCTGATTTCACATGAGTTTTACAAAAATGATAACTGAGATGTGTTAATTCGAAGAGTAATTGCGGTATAAATAGTATTGCATAATCATTTCTAAAGGGGAGAAAGTAGTTGCTAGTTTTTAGCACCACTAGTTAAATTATAGACAATAACTCTAATAATATTGTTATAAAATATATTGTCACTTCCTTCTCTTTTCGTTATAAAAACCACTGCAATAATTAAAACACTTGACAGTTCCACACATGCCATCCCCTCGAGTGGCAGATGTCACTAGTTACAATAACACTGTCTACGTTTATTAATAGGGAGTACAGGCCTTCCGTTGTTTTTTGGAGAGGAATGGTAAAGAAAATAAAACTGTACAAGAACTGTACAGAACAAGAATTTCCAATGTTTTATAAATAAAGACAACAGCAAGTTCTGCACGAAACAATAAATTTTGATCTTTCTAATGATATATTCTTAAAACATCTAATGATATATTCAACCCTTCAGTGGTCGCGTGGAGTACTATTGTAATCCAGTCTTATTAATTCGCTGTTTAAAGCGAGTCAACGAAATTGTGGTGTGGATTTTTCAGTACCTTTCGTAGACGACCACATCTCATAATTTATGGCGAATGGCTAAAGTGATTATTGTTGCCCTTGCGATAAGCTCCGAATAGCTTAGAGTACATACAACCACTCTCGGTACAGGTTTTGATTGAGGAAGTCTACCATGACTACGGGTTTCGTGCGTCGTATGCGAGGAGGTGGGTTTTCTATGCAAGGAGGTGAGTTTTAAAAGTTCGTCAATGATTGTATTGAGTGGAAAATTTACACGTCTCGGAAAGCAAACGTAACAAAGATTAAAACGAATTACTAGAATCAGCGTACGGAAGTGAATACGAACAGTAGGCGAGTACAGAAGCTGACGCAAATAGATAACGCAAATAGACAGGAAGTGTTTGGAATAAATTAGAGCCGTCGTTGAAGAGCCCACTCGTGCACACAACATTGTTCTTCACTTGTCGCTTCCAACTATGTGCAAGAAATGCGAAGACTTCATCATTAAGCTGCGGATTTTTGGCTATTTACGGATTTTTATACTACAATTAAAAATTCAGTATTTAGATCACTTATTCATTTTGAGCTATTAGTAGTATTGTATTTAAATATACCTACTGCTACAAAATGAATAAGTAACCTAAAATACTGTGTTTATAATTTAACAATAAAAAACGGCAAATAGGCGAATTCTGCAGCTTATTCATCATAGTACACATTGCTTCTAGGCGAGAAATTTTGCGAATTTTACTATCAATGTGTACATTGAGAATCCGTTATCAGCGGAAATGCGATACAGTATAAAACGATGAAGAACTGATAGCTTTGCTCGGAATACTTTTGCTCGCTTGCGGGCCATGTCATATCAAAATCATATTTTCATATCAGGCCAGATCGACAGGTATTTATTCACTTTGAAAAAAATTGTGGGCATAGTTTAGGCCCTAGTGCTGTTGCCATACATCAGACACACAGACGGACGGACGGACGGACAGACAGACAGGCAGTCAATCAGTCAGCCAGTCAGATGGACAGACTAGACAGACTGACGGACAGACAGACGGACGGACAGACGGACGGAACGGACGTAAAAAAAAAACAGTTTTTCGATATCAGGGGACCCAAAACGATAGGCAGCCTCTGGGAAGAGGCTGGGGCTAAAGCGAAAATATTGTACGAGAAAGTTTGCGCCATTTTGTACCACCACTAGTATCAAGTATCAGGTTAATGAGAATTTTAATTTACGACGGAGAGCAAGGTATTGTTGGAGGTTTAAGTTGCAAAGAAATGAAAATATTCTTTTTATAAATTAACAATAATTCTTTAGAAAACTGAAAATTATCCGTTTATAATAATAAGTAAGATCCTTTTCATGTATGTATATGTCCTTATCGTAACAGGAAAAAGCTGAGGAACCCTTTTTTCTGAGACGGGTTCCCCGTCACGCCACCGTCTCGACGGACAGATGTTCAAAACTGTTGGCTCAGACACCCCGTCAAACACTTGTTCACTACGCTTGCTACACGAAATAAAAGTCATTCAGTGCTAAAAATATAATAAGCCGAATTTTTTTCACGGATTGATTATATCCGGACCGTTACGCACAAAGTTATCCTTACGGTCTACGATTTTTTTAAAACAGAATTATTACACCTAATTTATGGTTTCCCTTCTCTCCTGATCTGACGCTATGTGATTTCTTTTCGGGGGTATCGTAAATTGTCACGTGTAAGCAATAAACCGGAAGAATTAAGGCACAGTTTGCAGAAACAAATCACTGCAACCCCAAAAGACTGTTTTTGGAGTGAACATAAATTTATTTGACGAATGCTATACTTCGGTTTTTCTTTCTGGCGCACGGGGGTCTGTCATCTAAATGGAATATCTCACGGTATTTCGCGTCGTTCTCCGTTGTGCCACCAGGATTCGCATGATTGCCAGCACTGCTCGATACAGTCGCGATCATGCGACTCCTACCGGCACAATCGAGAACGACGCGAAATACCGTGATTTTATTGATACACCCCGTGCGCCAAGAAAGAAAAACCCTTAGTATAAACATGCATTTCGGCTAATGAAAAGCCTACTACAACAATCATTCTAATACAATTATAACTAGGGCCAGAATGACTTAAAAATATTAGGAATATGCAAGCATTTATGATGCATATTTTATGCACGCCCCACTCAGTGATGGCAACACCAGGGGTGTCCAGAAGATGGGATGGGGGGCCAACTTGCGGCAGGCCCCGATTTCATTGGAACCCTGAATATGTTTCATTCAAAGGAAATGAAAAATATATTTATCTCTAATCCAAATTTAACTCTACAAGATATTTCTGATGCATGGAAAAATGAATTCTGTTTATAAATTAGGAAGGAAGATTTTTTGTTTGTAATGAGGGGCACTTTCGGATGAACTGCCCCTAGTTTTCTCTGGGCGCCCCTGGGTAACACGGTTAGATAGAAAACGTATCTAGTGCGCTTGTATATTCCGTAATGTAGGGTCTAAAATCTAACCTTGTGAATACCCAATTGCATATTATTTGTATTATTGTCACTTGTAGTTACAAGTTTCCAATACAATCTTTGAAACCTGGGGAATTTCTCATGCATTATCATATCTCTACTAGTGTTTTATTTGCGCTTTTAATTAAATGAAATCACATCGAAAAATATCTGAAATACTTTTTTTGTTTTATCTAACAGCGATTTGTAGTGGAAATGTTACTGATTTTTTCGAAAGGAATATAGTCTTCAAAGGATTATTGTTCATTACTGACAATTAAATTTACGTCGGTTCAATATCTTTGTGCATCTTCTCGCGAAAACAATGGTTGATCATTTACAAACTCACCAATCACAAATTTCAAACTCATAATCTAATTACAAACCCACTATCGTTTATGAATTGGTAACTGAGGTCGGACCGGATCATGTGTCGGCCCCTTAAAGTGCAATGACCACGTACAGAAATTGACGTTATTTTTCAGGTTGTTTGGAGAATTGAGTCAAAGGTCACAAATGATATCACGACAGAAAACTGTTTTGTGATTGCGAGATCGAAACGCGACCTACGTAAGTGCTTTGCTAAATGTATTGTACATAAGAGCAGATTCTCGAGTTTTCCGCTGTTCACGACACATCAGTCAAAATGTGTGGTCGTACATGTTTAACCTGCCATGGATTTGAGTTGTGGAGAACATTTTTACTGCCACTCTTCTGACTGATAAAAGTAAGTGCTTGTAACGAAATGAAACCTTCTTAATCTCAATACACTTAAAGATTTTTTTGAATATGGGTTTTCGGAATGAGCTTATTTTCGAAAAGGAGTCATGGTTAGATAGTCTGCCTGATCTATAAGGCCATGTTTCATAATGCGCATGAATTGATAAAATTATATTTGGAGTTCAAATTTTACTAATTGTAATTTATGAAACAATGAAGTTTGTTGACATATTGGTATTCAGTCCAATATTTGAGTCCGAACCGTATTTTAGTTATTAGTTTGACTTTTTGTTAAATGACAACACCTGTGATCATTTAATTTTAAATGCCAACGACATTTCACCACTAAACCAATATTTACTTTTTGTGTTAATTTTTGCTGACGGATGTGAGCCTTATTTTCTACAAACTGTAAGGTTTTTGTTTTTAGTTTTCATGTCATCTCAAAATATACCTTCATCTATCAGTTTTCACTTTACATATGTATTGTTGTATGGATACTTATAAATGGATTAAATATATCTTTATAATTAATTTGTTAATGATCAACATTTGTGAATCATAGCTACCAGTAATAAACTCAATCAATTTTCCCTTGGCAATTTGGTCATTTTAAATCGTCTTTTTGTATTATGTAGTGTTTCTTGACGCGTCAGTTATCATGGGTATTAGTTCTGTGTAGTGCATGTTATAACCAGAGGGGTGACGGTGTTCCCCCTTGATTTAACTATTGATTGGGAAGGACAAGGGAAGAGGAAAGCGTGCAAAGAAAATTTATTTTGTATGTTGCGTGAAACCCTTCCCGTACGAATACAGCTTTATCTCAGGAATAAACAACTGCGAAGAATAAACAACTGCTTTCTTGGCGCACGGGTGTGTGTCAATAAAATGGAATATCTCACGGTATTTCGCGTCGTTCTCGGTCGTGCCGCTAGGAGTCGAATGGTCGCGACTGTATCGAGCAGTGCTGGCGATCATGCGTCACCTGGCAGCACAAAGACGACCGACGCGAAATACCGTGAGATATTCCATTTCGATGACACCCCCCCCGTGCGCCAAAAAAGTAAAACCGAAGTATAGCTGGTGTCGTAATTCCACCGCTGTCGGGGAAGCGCAGGAGCGATCACCGGCTTCAGGGTCAAGTTGCCCCTGAGTGCCACCGCAATTAAAAGAACGACTGGGGCCCTTGTTGGATCTGCCCTTGCCGCGCCTCAGGCGCCAGCGCTAGCTGGGCCGCGCGGGACAAAGCGTGAGGCGTGGGTGCGCCGGGCGTTGCGCAACTGTCACCGCGACCTCGCGCACGCGCGGCGTCGCCCCTCCCCCGCACCTCGACAACAGAGCATCGCTGCGAACCCACATTCAGAGCGACAGCACCAGCAAGGAAAAAGGCAGAAAATATAAATAACTTCCGATATTAGAAAAAAAATATTTTCCTTATTGTCAATTCCTTGCACGTTTATTTAGAGAAATATTGCAATGCTGCAGGAATAATAATAATAATAATAATAATAATAATAATAATAATAATAATAATAATGCCTTTATTGATATGGCAAGGCTTGGGGCTACAGGCCCGCTCTTGCGCTTAACCGCATGCCACATGTTTACAAATTAGTTAATACTATACAATCTACGAAAGTAAAAGTAGGAAAGTTTATGAGTGGTAAGTAGTAAGTCGAAAACAAGCATCATTGAAAGCAACTTATAAAATATATTAAAGGTTAAACAGATACGAAATTGTCACAAAATATATTTGAAAAATTTTTAATTCAGAGACGGAAATTGAAAACAAAATTTGAATTCGAATAATGTTTTGGAGCCGTTGATATAAAAGTTTCCTTCTTCCTAAATTACTTTATAACCATTCGTAACCACTCGGGTTTTTGATACCGAAAATGTACTTTTCGTCAAAAAAGGCGGTCCTTCTGCCTGTCTGTGGACACTTCTAGCCCAAAAAGCGTTAATACGATTTTCTCCTATCGATCTGCCCGCACTCGAGACACTGCGTATTTGAAATCGATATTTTGATTTTGTGAAGTACGTGAAGCCCTAATGATATTTTCAGAATGCTCTCAAAAATTTTCTCCAAGTATTTTCTTTAATTTGTTTCTCAAATAAAACATTGAACGATTATAACAATGGCCGAGATGCACTTTCATTGCAGTCTCTGAACTTTCGATAATTTAAAAAATTCGGAACTTTTTGATCCCCTATTGCAATTAATTTTACAATTTAAAAATGACGTTTTCGTATATTAGGTAAAACCAAAGTCATTTTAAAATCAAAATGCACATCTTGAGTTCTTGATGTGCCGCAAAAGTATCTTTCTTCAAATCGTCTCTTTCCCTTTGTTTGTCTGTCTGTAGAGAATACTACCATCAAAAAAAGTATCACATAATTTTGTTCCGATCGACCTGTTGCAGGTCGCGATATTGTTGTGATGTATAAAGCGTGCTGTGTTGGCAGTTTCTAAAGATTTATACGCGTACAATCCTTTATTTCGTCTTTAACCCTTAAGCGCGTCAAATTTCTGTTTTTCCTGCAACTATATTGTGATATTTGTGTTTCAATTTATGGCACGTATCATCACAGTCTATTATTAAATACACAGTCAATTCATTACAACACACTGCTTCCTCCTCCTCGTATTCGAGCAAAAGTTTTGTAATGTGACAGGTTTCTCTCTCAAAATCATCCCTGGAACAAAAAGTTATTGTTTCTCAAAAGAATACGATTTCAATTTACTAGTCTGCATACAATGAGTATAAAAGGATTTTTTCAGTCAACGTGGAAAGATCAAAGTTCCTAACAGAAGAATAATTTGAGATTCTACATAACTCTATGCGCGGCGCACAGTATGCCGCAGACTGTCCGTCGATGATTGATCCACCAATAATTCAACACAGGATTGAGTGAGAACAACGAAACTTCACACACGGGAAGCCAAGACTACATTGAAAGATTACACGAAGTGATAACGAATGTCGAATCATCTATCGGAAATGGCACAATAATATCCGCCGATGGCGCATGCTGTGCGCCAATCTGTCGGTTAGCTGGGTTTTCCGCAACCAAGTATCTCCCCCCAGCGGGGCACTGTCCCTGCTGGAACTAGCTTTAAACTCCAGACCGCTCCCCCGGCATGTGTGGTAGTGTAGTGCATGAAAGTATAAGGATGTGTAAGTAAGGGGTGAGGATAGGACAAGGAAAGGCAAGGAAAGATCGCGCGCGGACTGTGACCCGTTTGTTAGGGTACTGCTTTGGCATTCTCCTGGTACTGATCGGAGAAACCACGGAAAACTAGCGATCAGAGCAGCTTGCCGAGATTCTATCTATAAATAGAATTCTCACGCGGATAGCGAGCTAATCCGATTGAGCTGTCTAGTCGAAAATCCTGCTACCATCGGGACTCGATCCTAGTACCTTCCGGAAAGACGGCACTGCAGTGATACCAGACATCCTTAGCCAACTCTCCCGGTCAGTCAATCGGGTATGTTTAGTATTTCTTCATTTAGAAGAGTATAATAATGTCATGTACAATTTTTACTTTGTCGTCTTACTTCATACATAATAAAGTGAAAGTATTGTAATGCTGTGGCAAATATCGACGATATTTCGACAGAAAGAAATCTATTGTGGAGCCCTCATGTCGAATAAGTAGATAAATCTTGTTCTAAAAGGTAGTAAATTACTTCTGACACGTTGTGTAGTCAGCAATCACAATTGATGGGTCGCTGAGTCCGAAAAAATAATTGATTGTTGGGTTTGGAGAAAACGTCTCTCCGTCTGTAGTGAACGTTTGCGCCTGAACCGTTTATACTATTTTCTCCAATAGTGATATTCACCGACCGATTGAAAAGAACGCGAGACCCAACGAATTTGGAACGTTTTTTGGAGGTACTTTACATGAAGCCTCAACGTTTTCAAAATTTTTCCCAAAAGGACTCAGTGTGTGAAAAATGTTTAAATTTAAGTTTCTCCTCGGACGCTAACATAATTGCTCAGTTCGTATTTTCGTCGAAATCGCTGATTTTTTTCAAAATTGCAAGAGTTTATTTTCTTCGGCATCTACAATATTGAAGACAGAGGTATTTTCTTAATAAAATATGTATTTTAAAAACATGTTCACACAGAGTTTTTGGCTTTTTTCTTGATGTTACTGCACTTTTTCAAAAAATATGAAAAGGTGTTAACATTTTTTCCTTCAACTTTTTCGACGTAAAGCACGGAAGATGCTTACAAAAATTCAGGTCTAACTTTTATTGAACTCTGCATTTTAGAAGATTCCTGAGCTCACAAATAGTTCGAGAAAGTATGTGCTGTTGAAGCAGAACTATTTTTCATCTTAAATAAACCAACTGAAATCTAGTGAATGAAGAGCTGCAAAAAAATGTATAAGAATAGGGCTACGTGTACGGAAAATTGACACACACTCATATTTTTTCATGTCTTTCAGTTCTTATTCTATAAGATTTTTGAAATAATGTGGGCTTATATGTTCTCGAACAATAGAGACACTATACCCAGTGAACACAGCTTTAAAGGTGTTTCTGAAAATGTTATTGACTCTTTTATATTTACTAACATCTGGACATACGGGGACATCTGGATCTGGACATGTATGTTGTAGAGGACCAGGGCATCCACCTTGCAAGGCCTCAACTAAAACCTTTATTCATAACCTAATATAAAAACTTTAATATGGTTGTGGATCGTATTTTTATTACTCGGGCGATCCACAGCTGACTTTCCAGTATTGTTGATCTCGGCGCTTTGCCTGGCATTTCTGAAACAGGGGAGGGGGAAATTGAAGCATGCGTAATATCAGGTCGTAGCATGCATAAAGCAACGAATGGGATAATTTTGAATTTCTGAATTGGCTAGAAAAAAAAATATAAAATCTAAACATTAACTTATTTTCACATTAAGGGAATGTTGACACTGCGCATGCGGTAGACGCGCTGTGTTCTCGTTCGTTATGGATGCAGGAGACTTAAACTTTTGACTGAAAACCTTTCGCGGGCCAAAATAAATGGCACCGCGGGACGAATGCGGCCCGCAGGCAGCCAGTTGGAGAAACCTACAGTGGATTATAAAAATAAGTCCTCCTATCCACGTTAATTTAAAAACGTGATGCATCACATATAATTGTAATCGTTGTTATATTTTTTGTACAGACACGCATGTTTCAAACGATTTCTCAACATTACGTTTATATACTCATTAATCTTGCCATTTAAAAACACACAAACTTCGAACTTAAAAAAAACTTACTATCTTCGTTTTGCTATCGTGTGACATTTACACACGCTTACTAGTTCTAGACCAAGACCTTCCTTCACCCAACGAAACGACTTAATGAACAGATAAGGTTTATTGTATTAATTTTATGATTTTATTAAAATTTAAACCTTTTAATAATAGCAAACGATAACTTATCTGGGGCACACACTTTCCTTTAGAGAAGAAATCACTAAATTTGAGGTGAAAGCGGAAATTTCTTTCCAAATTAAAATACTTTGTGTTTTAAATACAAAAAAAAAGATGGATTCTGGCTACACCACGTGTTAGAGGATTTTTTTCTAAATTTAGCAACAGGATCTACTCACTTTTTCGTTACCAGAGTCCGGCTATAATAGTTTTTCCAGCGAATATTCGCGGTTTTCTGGCGCACGATTACATAACTTTCTCTTCCTACGAAGAATTCGTAAGGCGATCCCACTTGGAGGGTTTTGTGCAAACGGCTTCTCGTAACTCGCGGAGAGGCAGGGGCGGGGCCGGCGCCTGCGCCTGGGCTGCCGCGCTGCGTGATGGGCGCAGCTGCGGGGACAATGCGCATGCGTCGCCTCCTTTGAAATCGTCGCTTCAGACGCCTCGTGGATCGCGCTCGAGGTCGCGCGTGAACGTGACATGCGAGGGACGGAGCCGCCCGCTCCGCCGCCGCCGCCGCCGCCGCCGCCGCCTCGCGGAAAAGCGCATTTGGGTTAGGCTCCCGCTCCGTTTAAACACGCGTTCCCTTCTTTTGAGCAGCAAACTAGTGGTGCTGCAACAGCACGTTACAATTTTTTTTGCAGGACTTTTAAATCGGCGATTTTTGAAAATTCAGAGTTCAACGAAAATGAGACCGGCACCATTGTTTTAAGGGCCTCTTATGCTATTCAATTTGAAGAAAACATTTTTCTTCAAAAAGCAGTTTTTGAGAAAATGTTCTTTTTATAAATTGCAATAATTTCCAGCACAAATTGCGCGAAAACTACCAGTTTCCTCAAAAGATTGTGCATGACCTTTTTTAACGAGCTGATTATTTACGTCAGACTTTGTCCAAGGCTAAAATCTCTATCTTCAATTTTGTAATGTTAACGTTTTGCAATTTTCGAGAGAAAAAAACGGAGAGCCCGCAGAAAATGGAACTAACATCATACTCTTACTGTCCCTTGACATACCAGGAGAAACTTCAAAGAACAAAATTCGAGTGGTTTTTGAGAAACAATTGTTAAATTTTTTTTGAAATTACCAATTTGCAATTTCTAAAATATCTGGGATTTCAAAGAACATTAGGCCTGGACCCTTCTCTTAACCGTCCTTAAAGCTAACCGACGACAAAATTTAATAAAACATTTAGTGTCGTTTTTGAGAAGATTTTGAAAATGACTGTGAGGTTGCATGCCAATCAAAATATACGGTTGAAACTCCCAAAGCCTCGAATTCGTTCAGATCGATCCGGGAGTATCAATTTTGGAGAAAACTGGCTGAACGATTTAGGTGCTAGCATTGACCACAGACGGACGGACATTTTGCCGTTAATCGATTTTGTGGTATCAATGACCCACAAAACATGGATTCTGGCTCCACATTAAGTTAGATGAAGCCATTTACTTTAGATTGGAACAGGGTTTATCCACTTCCTCGCTCCCCGGGCCCGGCAATAAGTTTTCTGCTGAAAATTTGTTGTTTTCCGGCTACGATTACACAAGTTTCTCTTCTTATGAAGTAAGTGCGAGAAAGTAAAATTATCAGCTCAGAAATGTAAGAGTGGTTGGACATGACGTGAAAATAAAGAAGATGAAAATGAAACGAATATATTTTGATCATACTTATTTTGGGTACAAATCATTAAATCATCGTGAAACTATTCTGGCGGAGCTTCCTTGCCTGAAAGAGAAGTCCACTTTTCTGACAGGACATTTGAAATTCTGACAAGTAACTCGGACTTTGATTTTGTGGATACGAAGAAGAAATTCAAATTAAGTTTCTCGTTTACCCATTTACGGAGTAATGAACGTAGCGTAGAAGAAATTATGTAATAGGGAGTGAAAGCGCCATTTCTTCGAAAACAACAACAACAACAACCAACTGTTTACTCGGTACCTAATGCCATGAAAATTATTTTTTCGTGCCCTTTATTATAGTAAATTACTTTCTCTAATGCGTACAGAAACCAGAATCCAGGTTTATTGTTCCTTGTTACCGGAGAAGCATTTTTTGAACGTCTGTCCGTCTGCGGACAACATTAGCGCCGAACTCTTTGTAGGATATTTACCGAAATGAAGATTCTCCGATCGACCTGATCCGACTCAAAGCCCTGCGATTAAAAATACTCTTCGAGATTTTCGGATGTTTCAAGTGCATTCATTAGTTCAAATCATTTTATGTCTAAAGGATAGGATGTCTAGAATAGGATATTATTCTTTGCGCATCATCACTTGTGTAATGATGCGCGAAAAAATGGCAAATACGTTTACAAATTAATATTTTAGAAATTATTTATAACCTACTTGAAATAAATATGAAATAATGATTGCTAACTTTCAGTCGCCCGCTCCCAAGTTACGCAGTTGGATGCTACTGAAGTTAGAATTTGTTTATATTTCTTATTTCATTTTATTATTATTTATTATATTTATATTGGATTTCTGTTATTCATTTTAAATTGCGTCCTTTAATTGTGTTAAATGCGAAAACGAATAGATGAGCGGTCATTGTTGTAACCCGTTGTTGTAACTAATAAGGCGACAATGACGGCTGAGTTTTGTTCGCGGTAATATAAACTAATACTTTTATATATTTGTAGAATATTACAATACCGTAGTATTTAATAATAACTATTACATGTTACTATTATATGTTCGTGAATACACTGCCTACCTTATACAGTGAATTCAATGCCAGAAATGTATTTTTACTTTCTCACGCTTTTTCATTTAAAGATTTCAATAAACAAAATCTATTGCTTGAAACTATTTAATTTTCGCACCAAATGTTCTACGATTTCAAATGGGTTTTACAAAAAATGATGACTTAGATGTGTTAATACGGTGAGAAATTGTGATAAAAACAGTATTACTTAACCATTACTAATAGCGAGAAAGTACCTGCTGTTTCAGCACCACTAGTTAATTTTGTTTAAATAGTTTTTCTCAAACGGCTCCATTGTTTTTGATAAAATTTTGTTGTTGGATAGTCTGCAGGAAGTTAAGAAGTTGATGAAGGTCTCATCTAGGTTGGAAACGTTGAGTTTTCGAAAGTTGACAAAATTCAAAATGTGTTCGGCGTCATTCTACAAATACAATTATGAAGATACATTTTTTAAAAATAAAATTTGTTCATTAAAAACAAATCTTCAAATAGTCATGTGGATTTTTTGAAAATATGAGTATTTTTTGTATATTTTGGCGACAAACATTCGCGGCTCATTCTCAATTAACTGCACTTTCTGATCGTAATGTGTATATTACTTCATATTAATGATGTTTGTAATGACTTTTAATGATGTTTTTCGAAACCTCAAAAATTTTCTGTGAAAAAGAGCTTCAAATTTAGAAATTACAGTAGCGCTGAAACGCCATTTTCTTAAAAACGGCTCCAAATTTTTCAAATAAAATTGTAATTTAGGACGAGGTCTTATTGTTCTTTAATATTATTAAACGTATATTTTTGTTCTACTATTATGAAAGTGAAAAACAAAAAAAAATTAAAAAATGTACTTTGGGTGGCGATAGATGGTAGCTGGCAAGAATATGTGGCAAGTCTGAATAGCTTGCCGAGACCAAAATAAGTAGAAAACTAATACGGGAAAGTCTGTGCTATTCTGTATCACTACTAGCTACTTGATTGAGTAGCTTTTACGACGTTATAAATCTTTTTGAGTAATTATTTAACTTCCGTACAGAATATTTAAAAAATGTATAGCCCGCTTCTGTCTCACTCAACCTCCATTCTGTTGCATTCGTCGGTCCAAATATTTTTGATAACACTGAAAATTCTTTGGGTGCTAGCATTGGAGATCGTAACTAATGCACATTATTGAAACAATTTCAGTAGATTTGGGGCCGAAACTAAGAACATAATACTGCGCAGGCCTGCGCGATAGCCAAAATTCCCAACAGGGAAAAGTCAGCTCTAATCGAGTTTAAAAATGAATTTTTTACTATTTACACTATTTTTTACTATTTACACTATTTTACTATTTACACTATTTTTACTATTTACACTATTCTCATTTCTTCTTGATCATATCAGAGGCATTCAGTACGATGTGTAGAGGTTGAAGGTGTTCTGCGATTTCGATTGTTCTCCTGTCACACGTTTGATCATGTGTAAGTCGGAAACGGTTCCTCCGGTCTCTTACAACCGGTTATAAAAATAACTTAGAATAAAATACAAAAATAACTTAGGATAAACATTCACAAGTATATTATACATAAAAACACTACTCGTAGACGCGTTCCGAGGTCTTCCAAATATGCTTCTTTGCTTGTAATCTACAAATTGGAATTATTTTGAATCTTCTTTTACATGGACCTACATGATTTAAGTAGATTGTAGGTCGTCTTATTGACAAGCGAGCTTAAGATTCTTAGCTTAAGATTAAGAGCTTAGACAACGACAAGTTAATACGTTGGCACGATCGGTTAAAAGAATGATTTCTGAGAGTCAGGAGAAATTAAGACAAGGGAGGGTAGAGGGAAGGGTTTGAAAGTGGTGGTTAAATAGGGAAAATATTTTTTCAATGTTCGATATCTATACAGCAAAGCATCATAATGTTTTGTAAAACTCAACAACAGTATCGTCTCCTACATTATTTCAGTAGTATACCTTTCCAGCGACTCTCACACGCAACCTATCTTTATAAATGAGGTCTCTACAGAAAGAGAATTTCACGGAGACGTGACGAATTTCACTTTGACTTTAAAAATACGAAGGATTTGTTTTAAAAAACGCAAAATATTCTTGTAAAATGCAATCCGCAACGCACTCCAGAATTATAGAATCTACAAGGGGTGATCAATAAAAGACCGGACTGATTTTATTGCGTGCAAACCGTTCAACGGATCTAAACGAGAAAAGTTGCGTCGTCCAGGGACACATTGGAAAAGTAAAACGGCAGCTGTCTCGTTTGTGTAGGTTGAACCGTTAAGCAGCAACTGTGGTACTAGCGTGAACCTGGTCGTCACATCGTACAACGGCAAGAATGAAGGAGTTGGAGGAACAGCGTGTGTGCGTGAAATTTTCAAACTTGGCAAAAGTGCTACGGAAACCTTCGAAATGATTCAACAAGCCTATGGGGATGAAGGTATGAGTTGAAGCCAGTATTTTGATTCGTATAGTCGCTTCAAATCGGGCAGAACTTCGACAGAAGACGAATTGCGAGCGGGTCGGTCTTCCACATCGACAGACCCCAACCACGTCAAATTGGTGAGCGATCTGGTGCGAGGATATCGTCGTTTAACTATTAGGGAGATAGCCGAAGATGTGAACATTAGTTTTGGATTCTGTCAGACCATTTTGACAAAAATTTTGGGCATGTCGCACGTCGCGTCAAAATTCGTCCTGCGAGTGCTGACTGCTGAACAAAGACGAACACGTGTGGAAATTTGTCAGGAGCTCCTGGATCGATTCAACGCCGAACCAGATTTTCTTAAAACCATTAAAACCGATGACGAAAATCAACCCTGAAATCAACCTTGAAAGGGCGCCGATTCGAGTCAATTTTGGAGATCAAAACCAATTGTACGGCGGACCTGAAGAGGGTCCTTAAGGCGGCTTACCAGGCGAGGTTCGAAAGCTGGAAGAAACGTTGGGAAATATGATACGTGAGCCAAGGCAACTACTTTGAGGGCGACAAATTCGAATACGTTGTATCTATCGAAATAAAAGAGTTATAAAATCAGTCAGGTCTTTTATTGATCACACCTTGTATATCGTTAAATTACTCCTAACAAAGCGTTCTAGAGCCTTAAAAACTAAAATTTTGAGGCTAAAGGCCTCAAAGAAACGTTCCTCGTACCATAATTTACAGGATAAGATATTCTTGGACATTTAAATAAATTGTTGCTGGTTCGGCGCTTATCGATACTATCCATTGACAGCTATATTTCAGCCATTGATGCAGGTGGCTTTCGTGACGACACGCTTAGAAGGCTCCTCCATCTTGTATTACGCTTTACACCGTGGTTAGCACAGACTGCTTAGGTTTATTTGCATTTTCATTAATTCACAATTCGCTCTCGCAGCCACAACTAGTAGTATTAATAAGTTGTTTGATATCTATGAAGATTGTTTCTTGTGCGTGTTGCGAAAAAATTCATTTAACGTTTTGCTGTGGTCGACAAGTGCTGTGTACCTAATTGTGGAGGGATGAGGGTGTACAGTGAAGAGTGAAGACTGTCTTGTAACGTTTGGTTTGTGTTTTATCTGTACCAATGTTTTCGTTATCAGCAATGATTCGATGAAATTTTCAAATCAGCGTGTTCAGTCACGTAGCTTTCTCAACAGTAAAAAGCTTTTTTAATATTTTTGTGACTATAGAGAAACGCTATCAAAAAGCGTTAAATAATTCCTTCAAATGTTGTTTTTATGGTAGTATTGTGAGTTGTTGCAAGAAACCTCTCGACAATACTGAATAATTCTTCGTTGAAAATTTCTTTTAAACATCAATGTCATTGTTTTTCATTTTTATTTGATATTTTTCAGTACATTGGAAGTTACATTTATACATTTTTAAACGAACACGTTTCGTCAAGAACTTTACCTCTTAGAAAGGAAATAGAAGTATAAGGAAGAGAGTGGGGGGTTTAACATGACAGAGATGTCGCACGGGTACGCGGAAGTAGTAGGGAAAAACTTATGCTATGGTACAACAAAAGAACATTTTTTAAAAATTAGCTGAAGTAAAATAGCTTGAAATAAATTAACAACAAAAATCAAAAAGCGCTAGCCTCCAATACTACAGGATAGGGAAAGGTGGGCTTTCACTTGCGAGAGTTCTCGCACGGGTACGCTAGTTAGTAAAATTATTGATTTTTATCAGTCAAGTTTTAAAATTATTAGTTTGTGGAAATTTTTCTGTGAAAAAGAGCTTCAAATTTGAATTTACTGTTGTGCTTAAACGCCATTTTCTTAAAAACTGTTCCAAATTGTTCAAAGAAAGGCCACGAGGTTTTACTGTTCTTCAAATTCTTATTCTTAAAATAAAATGTCCGTTCTTTAACGGAAATATTATTCTTTTTTCCATGGGATTCATGTAAAGTATCTCCCAAACTAATAACGGAAACCGTAAAAATAAGAAAATGTGAAAAAATATACTTTTCGCTGCGATAGATGGCAAGAGTATGTAGCAAATCCGAATAGCTAGCCGAGACCAAAGGCAATAGAAAACTAATAAGGGAAAGTCTGTTTTTTATGAACACATTTCTCTAAGAAAAAATGTATCTTCAAAATGGTTGTTGTAGGAAGACACCGAAATAATACTTTTTATATTTTTGCAATATCAGGCATTTCATCGAACCTGACACCTGCACCATTCTCTTCAGCGTCCTTTATGCCAAGGTCCCAATTTAATAAAACATTGTGCGGTTTTCAAGAAAAAATGGTTTAAAGAAAATAAAAATTGCCTATTTTTGACAAAATTTCGCAGAAAATACTCATGTTTTTGAAAAATTGAATGTTGGTACATTTTAAGATTTGTTTTTAATGAACACATTTCTTTAAGAAAATAAATTGGATCTTCATAATTGTAGTTGTAGGAAGACGCCGAAAATTTTCGAATTTTTTCAATTTTCAGAAAAGTAGAGTTTTCAAGCAAAATGAGACCTGCGCCATTTTCTTCAGTGTTCTTCAGACTATTCCACAACAAAATTTCATCAAAATCTATGGCGACATTTCTTAGAAAACTTTGAAGGAAGACGCCAAAAAATTTTTTTTTTTAATTTTCGAAAAATCGGAATTTTCAACCAACATGAGACCTGCACCATTTTCTTAAACATTTGTTAGACTGTCGATTATCAAAATTTCATCAAACTTGTTGGCGTCATTTTTTTTAAGTTTGAAAATGTCCCATGGGCTTCATGTTAAGTATCCCCGAAATTAAAATTTTGGTTTCAAATTCATGGGGCCACGACATCAGCCAGATTGATCGGGCAAAATCAGTTTTGGAGAAAATCGGCAGAACAGTTTTGCCGTTGTTCACAGGCAGAAGGACGAACAGACAGACATTTTGCCGTCAATCAATTTTTCGGTATCAAGGCGCCATAAAGTATAGATTATGGCTGCTCCGCGAGTTAAAGGACAACACCGTGGCATTTCAAACACAATAAATGTCCACAGGCCATTCTGCCATCCTTTGTAGAATCTATAGTCTGCTTCCTCTGTGACGGTTCTTTTATTGTAAAAAAATACAAATCATTACAATAAACAAATTTCATGAATAAACTAGTGGTGCTAAAACGCCTCATACTTTCTCGCCTTCAGTAATAGTTATGTAACACACAATTTCTCTCCGAATTAACATATCTCAGTCATCATTTTTTGTAAAACTCAACGCAAATCGTAGAACATTTGGTGCAAAAGATAACTATTTTCAAGAAAATATCAACACATATTTGACAATTGTAACTGCTTTTTACATACGTAAATCATATCCCAACAATAAGACTTAATTCACAGAAATGAGCACCCGAGTCATTGTTCCCAAGCCATTATTGCACTCCAATCTAATATTCCTTGAGGGCTAGCAATTTTTACTTTCCGTGTACTATACGTACGAATAGTATAGGCAAACTTAAGTAATACTGCGCGAAAAAAACGGCGGATTTTCAGCAGAAAAACTCTTATTAGAGGGACCTGGTAACGAGAAAGTGGATAAATACAGTTGCTAAATTAAGAAGGAAAAAACTCATAACACGTCGTGCAGTCAGAATCCCTGTTTTGTGGCTCCTTGATCCGAAAAATCAATTGAAAGCAAAACGTCTGTCCGTCCGTCTGTTTGTCAACTGTCTGTCAACAACAAATCTATCTGTCAATAACGCTAGCGACTAACCCGTTCAGCCGAGTTTCTTTAAAATTGATATTCCCCGATCGATCTGGCTGATCTCGTGGCCCCTTGAATCTGAAACCGATATTTTAATTTTGGGGGTACTTTACATGAAGCCCACCGGACATTTTAAAAACTTACTCAAATAGAGCTCCAATTTTTTTCTTTAAACTTCTTGTAAGAATAGAGTAAAATACACTTATTAAGGTGGCATAGGTCCGATTTTTACGGATAACTCTGAATTTTCGAAAATTGCCAAAGTTTTAATTTTATTCGGCGTCTTCCCCCAACTACAAAATTCCAGTTAGAGATTTTTCCTTCAAATAATATTTATTCTTCGTAGTGAGTTCTTTCATTAAGGTCATGTACATATTTTTGAAAATTTTAGTAGTTTTCGCGAAATATTGCGAGCAATATGTGCAATTTTAAAAAGTTACAAAAACAAGATTTTTTCCAAAATGGCAACAAATTTTTTCTTTAAACCTTTGGTAGGGATAGTGCTAAATCTAATGCTAATAGTAGCCATCTAAAGCTGGCATCGTCCAGAAACCAATCTCAACCAAACCATATCCAAAATTTTAGGCAATTAAATGCTCTATTTCCGAATTTTAGACTCCTCTGGATTTCAGAAAATCGTGGGCGCTGCTAGCTTTAGACTAAAGCTAGCAGCACCCACCCAGAATTAATCACAGAATCAATTGAAAAATCTGAAATCCTTCCAAAATTTAAGAATAATTTTAGGCTCTTGGAAAAAAATTATCCACGCGTTCAAATTCCAAAATTCAGGGCTGTACAAAGCGAAATAATTAACATTGATTCTTATGGCCGAATTAACACCAAAATCAAAAATACCTTAGGAACAATCAGGAAACCTTCCAAATAGTTAAGAATAATTGTAGGATCTTAGAAAAAATAATCCCCGCGTTTATATTCCAAAAATCAGGGCTCTACAAATGGAAACCATTTACATAAATTCTTATGGGCGAATAAAAACCAAAATCAAAAAACCTTACGAAAAATCTGATCCCCCCCCAAAAAAAATTAAGAATAGTTTTAGGCTCTTAAAAAAAGTATCCCCGGGTTCATATTCCAAAAATTCGGGCTGTACAAAGCGAAACAATGTGCTATATTTTGCACGAAATTGCATGACAATCACTCATTTTTTCGCAAAATTGAACATAACTAACAAAAATGTTTTTAAAAATAGATTTCATTAACGGAAAAAATCTTCATTTCTGTAATTGTAGCTAGTGATATAACATCGACAAAAAAATTTCGATATCGCCTAGCATAGATGTTTCAATGTAAAACATTGATGTTAAAAAAGGAGCGACCAAAAGCCATCGATGATTTTCTCAAAATCGGCAACAATTTTTTTCTTTAAATCTTTGGTAGGGATAGTGCTAAATGTAGCCATCTAAAGCTGGCATCGCCCAGAAACCAATCTCAACCAAACCATATCCAAAATTTTAGGCAATTAAATGCTCTATTTCCGAATTTTAAGCTCCTCTGGATTTCCGAAAATCGTGGGTGCTGCTATCTTTAGACTAAAGCTAGCAGCACCCACCAAGAATCAATCTCAAAATCAATTGCAAAATCTGAAATCCTTCCCAAAATTTAAGAATAATTTTAGGCTCTTGGGAAAAAATTATCCACGCGTTCAAATTCCAAAATTCAGGGCGGTACAAAGCGAAACAATTAATATTGATTCTTACGGGCGAATAAACACCAAAACCAAAAAACCTTAGGAAAACTCTGAAACTCCTGCCAAAAGTTAAGAATAATTTTAGGCTCTTGGAAAAAAAATTATCCCCTCGTTCAAATTCCAAAATTCAAGGCTGTACAAAGCGAAACAATTAACATTGATTCTTATGGCCGAATTAACACCGAAATCAAAAATACCTTAGGAACAATCAGAAACCCTTCCAAATAGTTAAGAATAATTGTAGGCACTTAGAAAAAGTAACCCCTGCGTTTATATTCCAAAAATCAGGGCTCTACAAATGGAAACAACATAGATTCTTATGGGCGAATAAACACCAAAATTAAAAAACCTAAAAAAAATCTGAACCCCCCCAAAAATTAAGAAATTTTTAGGCTCTTAAAAAAAGTATCCCCGGATTGATATTCCAAAAATTCGGGCCATACAAAGCGAAACAATGTGCTATATTTTGCTCGAAATTGCATGAAAACAACTCATTTTTTCGCAAAATTGAACATAACTATAAAAAATGTCTTTAAAATAGATTTCATTAACGGAAAAAAACTTCAATTGTGTAATTGTAGCTAGTAATATAACATCGACAACAAAATTTCGATATTTCCTAGCATAGATGTTTAAATATAAAACATTGATGTTAAAAAAGGAGGGACCAAAAGCCATCGATGATTTTGAAAATGTATGTTTTATAGTAGGTTTAGTAATCTTTCAGAATAGATTCGGGCACTTAATTTGCCAGTGGTCGTCCGTATTATTTCATAACTAAAATGTGACTGAAAAGAAAGTTAAAAAACGCCTTTTCAAATGGGATATGCAAGGAAAGACAAAGGAAATATCAGGGTATCATGATCATCTCCGGCGAAGTATAGCAGTCTCTTGAAAGAGTGTAGTACATATCGTGTTCGTGTAAACCAAAAACAGACAGTGGTTCTTTCAGGTTTTATTTCATATTTTCACTTTTACAAAATTGTGATTATGAGAATTTTTCAACCACCTTCAAAACATCGAAAGCATAAAATATCAGGGTTGAAACATTAATGTTCAAGAAACATCGGCTTCAAATCATCGATGTTTAAAACATCGACTATAGAAGCATGGATGTTTTAAAAACAGCGACACCGACGTCGCATCCCTAGTTGCAGCGAGGTGAGGGGAAGACTTCATACTGTTTCTAAGGTTTATTGATTTTGGTGTTTCCCAATAAGAAACAATGTTAAATGTTTGTGTTTGATCAACTCAGAATTTTGGAATATAAATGAAGGAATATTTTTTTCTTAGTGCCTAAACTATTATTAAGTTATGGGAAGAATTTCAGATTTTCCAACTTTTTATTGAGTTTGACGTTTATTTGCCCCTAAGATCCAATGTTAATTCTTTCGCTTTGTACAGCCCTGATTTTTGGAATTTGAACGCTGGGATAATAGTTTATCAAGAGCCAGAAATTATTCTTAACTTTTGGCAGGGGTTTCAGATTTTTCCTAAAATTTTTTATTTTGGTGTTTATTCGCCCGAAAGAACCAATGTTAATTTGGCACTTTGTATTTTGGCGCTTGAATTTTGGAATTTGAACTCGAGGATAATTTTTTTCCAAGAGCCTAAAATTATATTTAAATTTTGGGAAGGGTTTTAGATTTTGCAATTGATTTTGAGATTGATTCTGGGTGGGCGCTGCTAGCTTTAGTCTAAAGCTAGCAGCGCCCACGATTTTCGGAAATCCAGAGGAGCTTAAAATTCGGGATAGAGCATTTAATTAGCCTAAAATTAGCTTAAAAGTTTGGATATGGTTTGGTTGAGATTGGTTTCTGGGCGCTGCTAGCTTTAGATGGCTGCTATGTGTACTCTATTCGATGACATAAACGCCGTATTTCTCTATTCTTTTGTTTTTTAAAAAATGCAAAAAATATTTTCTTTCATTTGCCTCTCATGTCGTTAATTTTTACACTAGCGGCAATTTGTTTACATTATTATATTAATACGTACATGTGCTTTAAATAATATCAAGTAGAGTCTCTCGAAATCCAACCGTTTTCTGTGAAAACAAGCTCAAAAATTCGCATTGTCAGAAACGCTCAAACGTCATTTCTCATAAATGGCTTCAAATTTTTTCTTCAAACTTTTGGAACGGATAGCGATAATTGCACTTTTTAATATGACGTAAAGTTAATTTTGAGGTATTTTCTTATTTTTTCAAAAATTACACAAATGTAAAATTTTTGAAAGGTTTCTCAAATCTTTAATATGCACTTTACCAGCAATTTGTAAACATGTTTATCTTTGTGAATGTAAGTGCTTCAAATGACTTCAAATTAAGTTTTTTGAAAACCCAAACAAATTTTTTGTAAAAGAGCTTTAAATTTCACATTTTTAGTAATGCTTAAACACCTTTTTCTTAAAAATGGCAAAAAATTTTAAAAGAAAAATTGCCATTTAGGACGAGGTGTTTGTGTTCTTTAATATTATAAAATTCGTATTTCTGTTCTACCATTAAAAAACAAAAAATTAAGAAAATGTCAAATAAATGTCCTTTGGCGGCAATAGATGGCGCTTGGAATTAAAAGAAATTTATCAAAAATACATCTTCGAATAAGGTTCTGCTTAATGTTTTGAAAATACGAGTAGTTTTTCTCTAATTTCGTGACAAACATAATTGCCCGCTGCAAATTTACTGTGCTTCAGACAGCCGGATGCGTCGTAAATTAGAATTTCCAATTTTGTAGATAATTTGTTTGTTTTTACAATCGACATTTTGTTATACACATTAATTTTTGAAGAAATTATTTATTTTTAAATATTTAAAATAAAAAATTGCTAGCTCTTTAAGGGAATTTCGACAATGTAGGGAATGCAACAATTGAATTCGTTTCCATTGTCGCGAATTTCTGTGAATTGCGTGTCTTTGATGTGACGTGATATAGCTGTATAGTATCAGGCTTCTTTTTCCAAAACAAGTTTGCAAAACGTTTGTATTATATTTTTATGTAGTGGTGGAATTCACATAGTTTTGACAACACTGCATGGAAATAGAGAGTTGTTCGCTTCTTGGTTGAATTGGACGTTTTCAAATAATACCTAACGTAGAAAGTACAATATTGGAATCCTACGTAACTGTTTCCAATAATACGGGAAAGTATGTGCTGTTCTAGCACCACTAGTTATTTCATATATTTCAAATAGATATTAAAGAATTAATTTTAAAGATTAATTTGTGAATGTAAAACAAAGGTTCGATTGTAAGTAACGGACAAAGAAGTATTAAATAATGTACAAATTCTAACTTACGAATCATCTGCTTGGAATTACGTTCACGAAGCGCCGTAAATTCGGAACGAATAACTATCTTTGTTGTCAAATTACCTGATATTTAAAAAAATATCAATCTGATCTTATTTGAAGATCGTTTTTGATGAACACAATTCATTTTTTAAATTGTATCTTCACAATTGTAGTTGTAGGAAGACGGACATTTTTTCAATTTTTAAATTTTTCGGAAAATCAGGCATTTCAACCAACATGACATCTGTACTAATCTCTTAAGCATTCTTTACGCTTTATAAGTATAAATTCAATAAAAAAATAATGTGCCGTTTTTAAGAAAAATTGGTTTAAAGAAAATAAAATTTGCCTATGTTTGACACAAAATATCACAAAAAAATATTAATGTTTTTGAAAAATTGAACATTTCATTATTTTTAGATTTTTTGATGAACACAATTCATTAAGAAAATGCTTTACCATTTTCACTACTTTATCATTATAATTGTAGTTGTAGGAAAACTCCGAAAAAAATTGAATTTTTCAATTTTCGAAAAATCAGGGTTTTCAACACACAACATGAGATCTGCACCATTCTCTTAAACGTCGTTCACACAATCAACAAAATTCAAAGAAACCGATGGAGCTGTTTTTGAGAAAAAAATGTTTAAAGAGAATTTAAAATTTCCTATATTTCACGCCAACTTAAGACAAAAAAGTCAAAATATTGTACATGACCTTATTTTAAAATCTATCTTTAAGAAACAGATTTTATTAAGGGGGAAAACTCTTATCTTTAAAACTTATTTATAGGAAAATTTTTGAATTTTTGTAACTTTAAAAATTATGGTTTTTAACGAAAATGGGATCATTTTCTTCATACTATCCAATAACAAAATGTAAAAAAAAATCGATAGAGCTATTATTATGAAAAGGTCCCAGAGGCTTCATATAAAGTACCACCCTAAATTAAAATATCGGATTCAAATTCAAGGGGCCGCGACACCAGCCAGATCAATTGAGGAATATCAATTTAGAAGAAAATCGGCTGAACGATTTAACCGTTAGCGTTGTTCACAGACGGAATAAACGTTTTGCCGTCAATCCATTATTCGGTATCAAGGACCCACAAAACATAGATTCTGACTACACCACGTATTAGAGGATTTTTTTCTAAATATAGCAACTGTATTTATCAACTTTTTCGTTGCCAGGGCCTTATAATTAAAAGTTTTTCTGACGAAAGTTCGTTGTTTTTCGCGCATAATTACATAACTTTCCCTCTACTACGTAAGCAGTAGAGAGAAAGTACAAATACAAAAACCGACCCAATTTGTTTTAAAACTTTTTTCACATTTTTTCGCAGTGACAAGCGACGCATAAAACAATGGCGCTGGTCTGATTTTCGTTGAATACTATGAATTTTCTAAAATTGCAAGTTGAAAATAGGGGGAAAGAAATAGATTCTTAACTGTCAGTCCAAGTGAGTGTGGGAGAGCAACTGCGGTAAAGCGCACGGTGAATTAACTCGATGGTCCTGTGTTCGAATCACAAGTGAAAAAATAATTTGGTGGTTGTAAACCCTGATGTTGCGGAAACGTTACAAATCATGCGAAAAATACTCGTTTTCTTTCCTATTTAGTAATACGACTTATCTGGTTATATATTATTTTTCCGCTAACAAGGACATTTATTATAAACCTATCGGTCTTGGACACTGTGTGACGGTATGCGTTATGCATCTGGGGTAGATAGTGTGCAATTGCTTAAATGTTAATGTGCCCCTGTCGTCAGTGTTCACGTGCTTCGCAACGAACATGCATCATCTTCTCTTAACGGCTCTGCGATAAGCTAGTTGATAAGGTCAAAATTGCAATGCATTCTGCAACTCGTGGATCATTTCACATTACACATCGTGTTTTTGAATCTGCTCTGTTATGTCACTAAAGGTATTTGAAATACCATTCAAGTCATCGATAGGTTCTGGGGGCTCTTGGACATAAGTAAGTTTGGGTTGGCTATTCTTACTTTCACAGATCCCTTGCTCCCCCCCCAATTTAAAGACACGTTGAAGGAAAAGAAAGAGTTTGCAAAATGGAGTTTTCAAAAAACTTCATTTGAAGTGTTTGAAGCACTTTAACTTACACGTATAATAGTGTTTACAAATTGCTGGAAAACTGCATATTATATCTCTATCTTTAATTTTGTAGTTGTAGGAAGATGCCGAAAATATTCAAACTTCAGTTTTCAAGAATTTTCACGAATTCAGGGTTTGGGACGGGATCATAGAGATTCGGACGGGAGTTTAGGACGGGATCATAGAGATTCGGAAAAGATTATAGAGAACACTAGGAAAACCCGGCAGACATTCTGCCCTTCATCTCCCTCTTTCCCCTCCCATCACCTTTTCACACAGTCTTTCCCTCCATTCCTCACCCTGTCCCTGTCTGTCTCTGGCGCTCTCTGCCCCTACCATTCACATTTACTTGGAGATTCTGCACGTCTCTGAGCATGTGAGGTAATATCGGGGAGCGCCGGACCAGCAAAAATGTAATAGAATGGTCAGGCGCAGTTCATTCTGTAGATTACGGTGTAAGAAACGTTCCTTTGCCACAAAATTTTAGTTTTTACTGCCCTAGGACGCCTCGTTTAGAAGTTATTTAACGATATAGATTCAAAATGCTGTCGATTGTCTTGCGGGTTGCATATGAAGTGAATATTGAGTTTTGTTCTACAGCGCCATGTAGTGGAGGTAATAACTCAAAGAAGTGCCAACTTTCATGGAGATCGGCTCTGACTCCGACACCGTGAGACCAATATTGATGAAAGATTTTTTTCTATAATGAAATTTAAAAACAATTAGATCTTTAAAAAAGGTCATGTACAACTTTTTGAAAAAAATAGTAGTTTTCATGTAATTTCTGCTTAACCTTAATGTAATTTATAAAAAAGTTCCAAAAAAAATTCAATTTTTTCCTTTAATTGTTTCCCCGATAGAGTCAACGATGCAAGAGAGTGAAGTTACAAAACGAGACAGTTCTCATTTTAGTTGAACTCTTTGAAATTTCGAAAATTGCAAAACAAAAATAATCCGAGAAACCATTAATTTTTTAAGCGACGGGATAATTTAGCCCAGCAGTTCGACTTCTGGTGTGGAGGTAACGTGCCTGGTGTTCGGAGGACCTGAGTTCGGATCTCGGCGCGGAGAAAAGGATTTTGCTGGTTGGAATCAATTTGCAGATTCATGTGGTAGTTCAACATTACGCAATTGTTACAAATCATGCAAGAAAGGAATGTTCTGTTGTAGCACCGCTAGTTTTTATGCGTTTCTATAAATTCAGTTGTGATGGGTACATTAAGTTCGCCATGAGTTTGTGTATCGAGTATAAACCATGTGGCTTTAAATGATGCTCCATAAAATTGATTTTGAACTTTTGGATCGTATTGATGTAATTGAGTGCAATAATATACCTAACAGGGCGTGCAAAAGCAGTATTTTTTGTAGATTTAGAGGGCGTAGTTAATACTCATATTTCATTTGAGATGTTAAATTTTCATTCTTTTTGCTTTGGCTCTGTTTATAGTCAAATTATACGGTTTTCAAGAGAGTATTTTGTCTAATAATTCACCCAGTTATTTGACAGAAGTTACACGCAAAATCCATGGAATGGATACATTATCTATATTAAGTTCCCTGTTCGTTTCAGAATACGGTATATATTTATATATACTGTATATATACGAATATTTAAAACACCATGGATTTTCGTTTAGAAAGAATGTTGAGCTTTGTATTCACTACATTGCGTGATGGCCCCCAGATCTCTTATCGCTTGCTATTATTAACCTGTTTTATAGTATAAATAATAAATTTTTATTAAATTGTAAAATTAATAGAATGAACACCTATTACCATAATTTTTTCATTGTTGGCGTTGTAATCTATCAATTGAAAGGATTAGACATTGCGAAAAAGATAAAAGGGACTGTTGATAGCGAAGTGAAATAGCGAGTTTTCTTAGTTTCGAAGTATTTTTAAAAGCAAAGATTAGTGAGAGTATATGAACGCAATGTCCAGCAATCACCTTGAACGTGCACGTGCACGTTCACAAGAAAATTCTGTGGTTATAATTGTATGTAGTGCAATACGTTAAGTTAAAGTGAACAGTAGGATTTCTTTGTAATTGTTCTCTGCTGCATAAATGTACAAATCTTGGTAAATATAAAACATTTCCAATATATTTTTATAAAAATGTTCAACTCTTTGTTCTGAGTGAAAAGCGATTGTATTGTTTCAGAGGTTATAAATCTTCCTCAACGACAAGAAACAATGTTTTGGTGGTTTTCCATTTTTCATAGAATGAATATATAGAACTTTTCTACTGACACATCCTACACTTATCTAATTTGGGGTGTGAATAGTTGCCACTCTAAATTTTCAGGTATGTTTCCACTTTCCACGTCATTTTCAACTACACTTATTCTTGTGGCTTGGACGTTTAATTCATAACTTCATCGGATTGTATATCGGTAAATTATGACATAAACTTTCTTTTAACTGAGAAATTGTTGAGTAATGCCATGAGGAGAAGGAAACGTTTCAGTATGCCTTGAATTCTCACTTAGTTCAACTTACGAATTTCTTTCCTGGGGTTTTTGCACTGCCACAGAAAGCATTACTAGCTCAATCGGAGGGGTTGCTCGCAAAATTGTACTTTTCGAAAAAGAATATCCCTTATAATAAGATTATACTTCATTCGTATTAGACATCAACATTTTCCTTGCTGCAGAAATCATCATTTTTATATTTAACTAGAGCATATTCTCTTAACTGAATTACAACATGTAGTATTTTGATTCCTAACACTTTTGAGAACTCTAGTAATCAAATATTGGGAGAAACCCTTGTAAAACTACGTAATTTCAATTTTCTAGCATTGACGTTCCAAGGATTACTAGAAGCAGTTTCAGAAGTTGTGATGTTAACAGGAGGGTTGAATGAATTTTCAGGGTACAATCTAGGTAAGGACATTCACTGACCGACAAAAAGTGTTTCATTCAAGACGAGCTATTAGCAACTTATCTTGAAAAAACGTTATTTCCTGAATTGCGGCCTTGTGAACTTAAGATGCACTTTATTTTATTCTGCTGTGTATAACGTGCGAAGACCCTAACGAAGATCAACACAATAAAATGTACTCAATGCATTTCATTTGGGACAAAGTCAGACCATTATACGAGCAATAGATTATATTTGTAATATTTTTGTATTAATCATTTAAGAATTATATGGATATATTTTAGGTCAAAATTCTACACCTACTCTTTCGAAATGTTTGCTAATTCACCATTAAAGATAAAAGTTCTCCATATCCTTTACGTGAAAATTTGTTTGTGAACCTCAAATCGCCTGAACCTAATATTGACTGCTTTTATGATCTCGTTATGTAGTATAAAGTTTGGTACTTTGCAGACGGGAAGACATACTTTAAATAGACCTTTTCAGTATCATGGATCTTCAAAAAGCGAATTTCCTTTCAAATAATCAAGATCGATTTTTTGAAGCATTTCAATACATTCTTCTACGTCCCAGCTGATGGGGTCAACCTGTTTTTAAGTAAGGAAATATAAGAATATACACGATTACCTCTGATTAGGAACCAGATTTATAAACGCTAATAATCTATGAATAATCATTGAATTCTTCCGGCACTTTGTTCCTACCGTAGCGCTCAAAAACGTCTTAGAAAATTGTATTAGTTTCTGTGCACAGTGGTATGTCTGTCACAAATAATATTTACCTTCAATATTGTACTTTTGTTATGTTACTTTTTTGCAGTTTTCTAAAATATAGTGTTTTCTCCAAAAATGGGATGGGGATAGCACCAATGATTATACCATACTTTAACACATACAAGGGGAAATTTAGAAAACAAATTAGAACCTTTTCTGAGAAAAAAGAAATTGTTTAAAAATTGCCTATATTTTCGCTACAATTCGTGAAAATTACTTTTATTTTCGAAAAATTGTTCATGACTTTATCTGAAGATCTGTCTTTTGAAAAGATTTATTAAAATGTATTTCTCTTCAATACTGTAGTTGTAGGAAGAGACTGGAAAAATTTGAACTGATGCTGGGATTTCAACGAAAGTGACATGTCACCCTTTTAAGCGTCTTTTACACTATCTAAAGACAAAGTTCATAACAAAAGTGGAGCCACTTTTGAACAAAAATGGAAAATGTAATTAAACCTTCATGTAAAGTACCCCCAAAAATTAAAATATCTGTTTCAAACTCTTCCTATGAAGTAAGGGCGAGAGAGAAAAAATGCAAAATCAATAAGTGATGCTACAGCAGCATATACTTTCTCGCGTTATTTATGAATTTCGAAGTTTTCGAAAATTCTGATAGTTCAACGAAAATTAAGCTTGAGCCATTTTTATAAGCGTACTTTGCTGTATTTGAGAAAACAATAAAATTAAATCTTTCGAGCGGATTTTGAGAAAATGTTTTACTCCAAATATTCTTCACGTGAAGCAAAAATTAGATGTAAATTATCATTTTACAAAAATTGTACGAAAATTCTGTGTTCACGAGAAACGAGATCTATGTGTCTTTAAGTGTTTTTTGGTCTTTTCGGAGCTACTTCTTAAAATATTTCAAAACGCAATTAAGTCTTCATGAAGATTAGCTCGAAAATCAAAATATCAGAAACAAATTCGCAGAGCGTCAAATTGGAGAAAATCCATTTGGGAGAAAATCGTCTTAAAGGCCTCGCAATATAATAATCAAGAACACTATTTAACGGTTTAGGCGCTAGCATTGACTGACTGACGGACAGACAGACATACAGACTGGCAGACACACACGTTTTGTCGTACACCAGTGTTTCGGTATTTAGGATTTCGTGGATTTAGGCAAACGTGGATTCTGACTACATCACATTTTAGAGACAGAAATTTACTACGGGTAGGAACAATATTCACTTTTCTAACAGGGCTCTACAATTAGGTTTGTCTGGTGAAAAATCGCCACGCTCCGCTGGCATATTAAAATATGTTCTCTTTACTACGTAAGTTAGTAAAAAATATCCGTCATAAATATTGCAGTTTTTGGGTGTTCATTTTTCGCTTAAACGTTGTTTTGCAACATGAGGAAAGATGAGGGGAGGGTGAAACAAGAGGAAAATGATGGTGTGTACAGAGGAGCCGGGTGCAACTCAGACAATTATTTGTTGAAATCAAGATTTCATGTTCACGAGACACAAAATTGGAAATTCATGTCGCATCCAGTACCAAAAAAAAAAACAAGGGTACAAAATGTGTTTGCTGTAACCTTCCAACACAAACCCAAGTTACGTAAGAAACTGATAGTTGTGAATCGCACAACTACTCAATCTATGATGGAATTGTAGATGCCGTCCGTCAAGCTGCATATGATAGTCTCGGAGAAACGAAAGATTGGGAGGCAGGAGAAGAAGTTGGTGTCTTGTGGTGGAATATTTCTTTGGCAGACAAAGTGAGACAAAAGAAAATTGCCTAAAATACCTGGTTAAGCACAAAAGATATTGAAGACAGAAAACGAAATAGTCAGTTAGTAGATAAGTTAAACAGGAAGTAAAAAGGCAAAAAATGAATTATGCGAAAGAGTATGTGAAGATATTGATCAGAGTAAAGACAATGCCAAATCAAATAAAGCATGGATAATAATAAAGAACCTCAGACGAAATGAAAAATAACATTCAGCACTTCAAGCTATACGTGCAGATAAAGCAACACTAGTGAGCAGACCATGGTTTGTCCTGATCACAAACACGACAGTCAAAGTATAAAAAATACCCAACTTTTGTAATTTTACATAATTTTAACTTCCTCGCCCTACGAATTCTTCGTAAGAAGAGAAAGTTGTGTAATGGTGCGCCGGAAAAAGGGATTTTTCGCCAGAAAAACTCTTATAGCGGGTTTACCAAAAAAGTGGATAAATCCTGTTTTTTAATTTAGAAAAAAATACCTCTAATACGAGGTGTGGCCAGAATCCTTGTTTTGTACCGAAAAATAGATTGACGGTAAAACGTCCGTCCTTCTGTCTGTCTGTGATCAACGCTAGCGACTGAACCGTTAAGCTGAATTTCTCCAAAATTGATATTCCCCTATCGTTCTGGCTGATGTCGCGGCTCCTTGAATTTGAAACCGATATTTTAATTTTTGGGGTGCTTTACAGGAAGCCCCTCGGACATTTTGAAAATTTTCAAAAACAGGCCCCAAATTGTTTCATTAAATTTTGTTGTTGAATAGTGCAAAGGACGTTTAAGAATATCATTTTAGTTGAAATCCCCGACTTTTCGAAAATTGCAAAATACAATTTAAAAAACTACAAAATTGAAGATAGAGATTTTTGCCTCAGACAATGTCTGCTGTACAAAATTAGCTCTTTAGATAAGGTCATGTGCAATTTTTTGAAAACAAACAAACAAACGAGTAGTTGTTGCGAAACTTGCGTGTGAAATTTACGAAAATTTTGTCGCCCAAAGACTTTTTTTTCACATTTTCTCAATTACCTGCTTCCGAATGCTAGAGTTGATACAACTATCTTTTGACTAATATAGGCTGGGATTCAGTTCGTATCTCACTCGAACGGTCGAGCTAATTAAGGCGTGAGCGGATTGAACGCTTCGGCTTGGAAGGAAGCCGGTTAAATCCCAGACAGGGATTTTAATTTGATGAATTTGTTGTTGCAGAAAACTTTTGAGGGTTGTAGAAAGTTTATTGAAAATCATTTAAAGTACACCTACTCACCAATAGAATCAATACAGATAAACATACAAGACGTGTTTGAATGTGCTTTCCCAATTTGCAAATTTTAAACATTTTTAAACTCTTATTCTGTTTCTAAAACGTATTTCACGTCAAATCAATTGTTGTCTTTGTATGCTTCTATATGAATCGTTTTAAGTAAAATTATGAATATATGAACATTAAAATTAAATATAATATAGCCAGTACCATATGATAAACTTTCATATCCCTAACGGTTCCGAAATTATTATTACTTTATCGCCTTACAAAGTTCTTCGTAAGAAGAGAAATTTATGTAATCGTGCGACGGAAAACGACGAATTTTCGCCAGAAACACTCTTATTGCCAATCTCTGGTAACGAAAAAGTGGATAAATCCTATCCTATTTAGAAAAAACTAGTAGTGCTATAGAATGGCAAAAACGTTCTAGCACTTGGTTTTCTAAACTCTTTAGTCTCGATTAGCTATTGAGTTATGACTTATTTATTTTCCAGTTGCCATCTTTTGCCGCTCAGAGGACATTTTTTCACATTTTCTCAATTTTTTTGGCTGTCTAATGCTACAAATAAAACCACCATTTTGCTTATTACTATTGCAAAGGCATAAATCCCATCTCCTACCCGAGCAGCCGAGGTGGTTATTTGGCGGGTATGCACTCGGCTCTTCGGAGGGGCCAGGCTCGGGGAATAATATTTGGCACATTTATCTGTTGGCGCAGAACATTTTTAAGAATTCCAAAAACTTTATTGAAAACCATTTGAAGGAATTCTGATCACAAATAACATTAAGATAAACTGGAAATGTCTGTATGTGATTTTTGATTTTCAACTTTTAAAGAATTTTTCACATCTCTTCTTCGATTTCTAAACCGCGTATGTACTATCATATCAATTGTTTTGCCATCAAGTATTTACCTTTTAAGCCTCTGCCCGAGTTCGTTCCGTACGGCGCCTCTGTGCCGTAGTGGTATGAGTGTCAACACGTTAACTCTGAAGATCTGAGCACGGGTCGCTGAGTGGAAAAAAAATCTGATTGAAAACACTTTTGCTGGTTTATGTAGTAGTATAATATTGTGGAGCATTTAGAAACAGTGCGAAAAAGTATGAGATTTGGTATCACCACTAGTTGAAGTTTGGATGTTAATCTTCCACAAACGTAACAAATGTTATCGGTTTTATCCGCATACCTTCGATGTGAATTGACGATTTGCCTTTTATCGAGCCTGTTCAATTCAACCGACAATGTGAGAATAACACGTTACAAAACCTACAGAACTGTAATGTACTTAAATATTTCAGGCACACGCAAACCAGACACGAACTTCACGCGCAATGTGGGTACAGTTTCGCATGACAGCGACTAATAGAATCTGCCACCCCAACAGTTGGGTACCTGTTAACTTGCGATAAGGTAAGGGGATAAAAAATTCCTTTCCATAACTGATGCGCAATAGGAAATATAAGGGTGCACGTGACGTGTTTTGAAAACATCCACTAAGAACTATTCGTAATAGAGCGTGACTAGCAGTCGTGAGAATAAAGATGAAAATTCTTCGAATAGAGAAGGTAAAAAACACGAAAGCCTAATTTTGTTGATATCTCGTGAAAGTGGCGTAGATGAACTGAACTGAAATATTTTGTTTTTAAATTGATTTAATGCATTTTGATTCTGCATATCTTATAGGTGCATTTTAAATGCATTTGCATTAATAGCAAAATACGTTGTGATACGGGATGAAGATATATTTAATAACTGTGACGTGAAATGACGTTTATATTGTGATATTTGAAATCACGTTTAAGTTAAGTACGTTGCTCACTCTACCTTCCTGAAGGTAAAAATTTTGTTCCCTAATGAATGTGAGTCTCTGTGGTGTGGTTACTTTAGTCCTCGATGATTACTTTAATTCCGCTCTGTGGTTACATTAATCCCATAGGAATTAAAGTGCCACTTTAATCCCCGGAGGAATAAAGACACATTTTAACATAGGGAAAAGTGTGATTTAAGCCCGACAATCACGTTTGAAAATAAAGAAAATTATATAAAACATTCGTAGATTGATTGATTGATTGGTGATTTCGGGTGCGTCGGCTGCCAATAACATCAGTTCCGTAAGTCTAATGAATGTTTTATCGCGACGTCAGCCCACAACTTCGACGCCAGAAGTCCATGATCATCACTGTCCAATTTTTCACTCGTTTTTGTTACTTCCAGTTCTTGAGACCGATAAAGTGCAATATTATCTACGAACGTACCGGCTTGGGTGGCTCAGGGCATCAATTGATGTCTCTGCAGTGCCTCTGGTTGGGAGATCATAAGGATGGAGTCCCGACTGTGGCGCATTTTGGACATTACTACATAGCTAGGTCAAACTAAGCCGATGTCTGGAGGAGAATTCTAGCGACCGGATTCTCTGATCGGTAGTTTTCCGTGGTTTCTCCGATCAACACCAGGCGAATGCCGGAACAGAGCCCTAACAAAGGGACCACAGATCGCACGCGATCTTTGCTTCGTCTCCCTTTTCCTTTCCTGGACCCTTACACAAAATTTCACTTACATGCACTACACTACAACACATGTTGGGAAGCCAGTCGGAATCCCGTCCCCGTCTTGGTGGTGGGTGATGTGATTGTCCCGGTGCCCCGCTGGTGGGAGATGTCTTCTTCGACACAAACCCGCTAGCCAACGAGGTCGGCGCCGGATCTCGCCAGCCGCGGTGGATGGTCGTCACCACCATCGATAGAAACATACACTACCGTTACGGGACTTATGACTTTAGTAGTTGCGCCAGGAATTCATCAATCAATCGAATATGTACTTTTGAAATGTACCTTTTGCAAGTTTTGAAAATGCAGAGTGTTCGACGAAAATGGAACAAATTATTTTACAGTCCTTCAATACATTCAAGAAGAAAATTTACGAAAAAAATTGGATCCATTTCTCAGAAATTGTTTCAAAATTGCTTAAATTTTTTGCAAAATTATGCAAAAACTACCCATATTTTTGAAAACTTTTAGAGGACTGTAGTGGATGCAGCGGTGTGTGAGGTCCGTTCTGCGAAGCGACTACATATAGGGTCAGATCACGTTTCAGGGGATTGTTTCGTAGGGGCAAATGAAACGCAATGCACTTGTGAATGAATTTAATTTAATTCTTGAAATATTGTTTAGTTTTACAAGTAAGTAGTTAGGTAGTAAGCCGGAGGACCAATGAATGTTTGTAATTAAAGGTTTCTTCTTTCTTGAAGTTTACACTTACAGTTTGATGAAGGCACAGCAAACACCAACCCAGGTCAGACGGCTGAGTGTGTGTGCCGTCGGTTGATATAGGCTGCGGATGTTGCGGCTGGTAGGCTGAATGTTACCATGGGCGCGTACTCGAGTGCTGGAGCGGCCCGTACTGTTGATTTGGCCAGGTGAAGGCTGCTTCACGGATGTCCCGAATGTTGATCGCGGCCTGCTGGCCGCGCCGATTGATTGCCGGAGCCTTGATAGGCAGAGCAAGGACAGCTGACTCGTTCGCAGGCTGTCTCACGAGTAGAGTAGTAATTGTAGCAGCAGTAATAGTAGTTTGACATAGACGTGTGACTGCGTAGTTTCACATAGTAGTGAACGGAGCAGTAATTGTAGCAGCAGTATATTAGTTTGACTTAGAAGTTGACATAGTAGTTGCAGTAGTAGTTACGACATAGAAGAAATGACATTGAAGTCGCAGTGAGATTGACTTAGTAGTTTGACATGATAGTAGTGAGATTGACTGAAGAGTTGGACATAACAGTTGCAGTAGTAGTGATGATATAGAAGTCTCACATAGTAGAAATGACATTGAAGTGGCGCGTGGGAGCGAAGTTGCCGTATTTATTGAAGCGTATGTTTCCAAAAGCAGAGGGGGTAGAGTCACGTGACAATTGCAGCTAGCCTATGATGTACAGTGAGACGTAGTGTGCCACAAGAAATGCTCGCTATTCGTTATGTTTTGAAGTGTGTCACGTGACTTGTGGTGGCACTGGCTGTGCCCGCGATGGCTACATCTCATTAGCAAGGTTTGGTATTTTCTCACGGGAACCGCGATGCTGGTTGAGAGAAAGGGGTGGTTAAGGCGGGCGCGGGCGCGGGCGCGGGCGCGGGCGCGGGCGCGGCTGCCTAGCAGATGCGCTCGTAGTCGGCGAATATTAACGCCTGTATTGGTGCGGGAGGCACGTAGCGATATTTGGAATGTTTGTAAATATGTCTGGCTGCCGAAGACTGAGAAAGGGGCAGGTAAACGGCTAATGGCTTAAGGGCCGCGCGCCCGGCGCGTCGGCGGTGGGTAAATGCCCTACGCCCCTTCCACGGCTGCAGTGCAATACACGGTGCGCGGCGCTTCGGCGCTTCGGCGCTTGCGGCAAAGAGGGCTCAACGAGAATCGTTTTGTTGCCTGAACATCTGTTTCATTTCTTATGTTTTTGTATAAACGTGCTAGAGCCGTGAGAAACTTTGAAGGTGGGGCAGCCGAAGAATGTTGGCCGCGCGGGGGAAAGACAATTTGAGGCTGCACCCTGCTGGCGACTTTCCTTGTAATTGTTCGCGAGATTGAACAAGGACCTTGTTTCAAAAATTTGTTTTTTGAATAACGTTTTTATTCACAAAGAAAATCTCTATATTTGTTATTAAAGGCGAATAAAGATAACGAAAAAATGTTAATTTTGGCAGTTTTCAAAAAAAATCTGCATTTTATCGAAAATGACGCCTGCATCATTCTTTTGAGCCTTCTTTACGTTACGCGATGGCAAAGTTGAATAAAAATATGAAGTTATTTTTAAGAAAATGTTGAGATCCTAAGTAAAGTACTCCTCAAAATTTAAATTTTCTATTCAAACTCGCAGACCTTCAGTACGTTCCGGTCAATCTGGGAATATCAGTTTTGGAGAATATCATCTGAACGGTTTGCTGTCGATGAATTTTTCCTCGTCAAGAATCCACATGTCATAGATCAGAGCATAGTGTTAAAGGAAGTAATTTATTACATAGGGAACAACTTGTTACCATGACCCGACAACGAGAGATTTTCTCTCAAAAAATAGTTTATTACCATGGCAAGATTACAATGTTCTTTGTTACTTACTTTTGAAGCAAAAAATAAAATGAATAAACACCGAAGATTGCTTCTTAAACATTATTCAATGATGAATATTAAAATTTAGGTGAAGATTTAGGTGAAATTTCAGAATAATCTCTATTAATTAGAGCTTTAAAGTACTTCCAATCACTACGTACGTGTTCAGAAAACAAATACATATCTTTATACCAGGAAAAGTATATTTATTAAAAGTAGAGCTGACACTCTAGATTCTCGTTCAACGCGTTTTAAGCATTTATTAATCTCTGAAGCCATTTGAGTCACTACGATAAAGCAATTTTATGAAGAACGCATCAGCAATAAAATGAGAGAAAAAATGAAGAAAGCCAGTTTTCAAAGGTATTTAGTTGACAGAATTCATTCTTGTAGATTTTCTTTTCATTCCGAACTGAAATTGTTAATTATTTGAAGCAAAGTTAGTGACAGTATTAGTAATTATTTGAAGCAAAGAATAGTGACAGTATGTGAAACGATTAGAAATTTCGTATCATCTCAATTTCCTTTCATTTGTTCTTAAAATCACTTTTTGGGTTCTAAAACGATATCTTGCGGTGTGAGTTTTCTCAAGTCCCGACCGCATTGGAGCAAATGTCTTCTATTTTGAGTTCACATCATATTTTGCTGACCTCATCATTTTTTCTTGTCTTCTAAATCCCGTTTTAAGTAAAAGTCACTTTTTCATTATTTTTTATCGTAACAGAAAAATCATGGACGAGACGGTTTACACAAAAATGTCTCCTGCTTCATTTTTCGGTACAGATTCTATCCAGCTTCACTATCACGTTCCTCGTTTCATTTTCCGGAACTTTCCGCAGTTTACTACGTGTGTGCTGCAATATATATATATATATATATATATATATATATATATATATATATATATATATATACGCCTTTCGTTAAGTTTTGAGACCGTTCTAATGTGTTCGATTGTAATGGGAAGTGATTAGTGGGGTCAGAAATAAAACTGTGCTCTAATGTCTCCTCGTTCTGTATTCAGTCATGAAATAACATAGCTTAAATTGTAACCACTGGTGCGATGTTCATCTGTTTAATTTTCAACGCTTTTTGCGGCGTTCATAGGAAATATTTTCATTACGATTATGTACAGAATACGATCATGATCATGATCAGATTATGATCATGTAAAGCGCTAGATCTCATTCATCCAGTTTCGATAACGAAACAGTACCGCGTTGTGAAGAATCTCCGGATTCCATCCGAATTTGAGTACAGCAAAACTATGGGAAAATGTCTGTGTAAAACGGTTTAATACGACCTAATACGTAGATGACTGACAATTGTGTTGGTGCGCAGGGACGGCGATGTGAGCGTCCTTTGTTTTGCGTGCGCAGCGCCGCCATGCGGAGGCGCTGTGAGGCGCTGGTGTTGGCGCTGGTGGCGCTGTGGGTGGCGCCGCCCGGCGCGACCGCGCTCATGCCCACGCTGGTGCTGCCACTGCCGAGCCACCACCCGCACGCGCTGGGCTTCGACATGCGCAACATCACCAGCGAGATGCTGGACCTCAACGCGCCGCTCGAGGCCAACAACACGCAGTGCCGCGAGGACAGCGTGTGGTACCGCCAGCAGGCGCTCGCCGCCGTGCCCTGGGCGCTGCGAAGTAAGCACTCCCCACTCTCATTTATTGATTGATTTGTCATTCCGGGCACGTCAGCTGCTCAGGGCATTGGTCTGATGAGTGCAGTGCAGGTTTTTAATCGCGGGAGGTGGCGGCGGTCTTCCTCCGCTGGATGGCGAGATCCGGCCCCGACGTACACGTCTGTTTGGACTTTTCCCGCAACCAGGTATCTCCCACCAGCGGAGCACCGCCTCAGCCAGGAGAGTCTCCTGACATGTGATGTAGTGTAGTGCATGTAAGTGTAAGTGTGAGGAAGTAAGGGGTGAGAATAGGACAAGGAATGGAAAGGAATGATCTCGCGATGGGTCCGTTTGTGAAGGAACTGCTCCGGAATTCGCGTGCTGTTGATTGGAGAAACGATTCAAAACTACAAACCGGTCGCCGAGAATACTGCAATAGCAATGCAGTAACACATAGGTTGTCAGTATCATAATGCAAAACTAGGGTGTGCTGCTCTTTCGCACCGATTTTTGCTCCTTCTGCACAGCACCAAATACGTCACGGACCTCGTCACAATACGGGTAAGTCCTTTGAAAAGTCAGACTACGTCACTGGCCGACATGCAGTTTAGCAGGCCTGCACAACGTCTGCTCCCGCGGGCATCACGGTGTAAGATTATAGGTGTGTCAACTAGCCGCCTTTGCGCAAAATGTTTGAAGTCAGTTTGAGGCTAGTTCCACGCTTGTCCGTACGGTTCGCACGATCGGATTGGGCATTGATGATGGCGTGTCACGCATTTAGTATTTTCTGGTGTTTTCGTTGCAATAAAGCAATCGATTCACCGTCGCTGAATACACATAATTGGGGAACGGCTACTGTAAATGTACGGGATCTTTTAAGACCTATTATACAGGCTGACAGGAGGTTTAATTTTTTTTGAAATATTTTGTAGCGAGAGCCATGCATATTTGCAATTATATGATTTAAGTGCCAAAGATGCTGCGATCAATCATAGATTATTTTTTAATTAATGAAAAAATGAGACCGCAGATAATAGATGTCAACGTATATAGAGGATGTGACATTGCCTCTGACCACTACTTGGTAGTAGCAAAATTAAGAATATGGATGAAGTGGAAGTCTCAAAAATCAAGACAAAGAATACAGGAAGAGGTTTACAAAACCTACTTGCTGCAAGAAGAAAGCATTCAACGTCTATACCAACAAAGACTGCAACATTATCTTCTGGAAACACCGACAGTAGAAAGCATAGAAAATGAATGGGATAATGTAAAATTTTGCATAGAAAAAGCAGCATCAGAAGCCATTGGTAAAAAGAAAAAAATAAGACGTAGAAAAGGGTTAAGAGTCTGGAATGATGAAATTCAGAATGCTATAAAAAATAAACAAGAAGCATATTGCCGATGGTTACAGCAAAAAAATGAAGAAACAAGAGAAAACTACACGAAGAAGAGAAATACAGCAACTAAAATTGTGAGAGAGGCACATAGAATCTCTTGGGATAACTTCATAAGCCAAATAGAGCAAGATGTGCATGGGAGGCAAATTTTGCATATAAAGTTTTAAAGAACTTCAATAGGTCTGAAAAAGATGATGCCAGAATAGAAGTAATAGAAGACACCGAATGGATAAATCATTACAAGAAGTTATGGTATCAAGAGAACACCGTGCAAACGAACTGGAATAACACAAATCTAACAACTACAGACCTAATTACTATTGAAGAATTACAAGAAGCCTTGAAACAGTTAAAGAATAGGAAAGCTTCTGGAATAGATAAAATTAATTCTGAATTACTGAAGTATGGTGGGATGCTTTTACAATGGAGGTTGCTACACATAATAAACACTTGCTGGCAGAAACTCAAGATTCCAAATACCTGGAAAGTATATCCATCAAATATCCATCTTTAAAAAGGGAGATAAGAAAAATTGTGAAAATTATAGAGGAATAAGTTTACTCTGCACAATGTATAAAGTCTATGCCAGAATAGTGAATGCAAGAATAAAAGCAATATCTGAAGCCTTATTGGGAGAAGAACAAAATGGGTTTCGGAAAGGTAGATCAACCTCCGACAATGTATTCATCCTACAGCAAATTTTAGAGAAAAGGAGAGAATTCAATCTGCCAACACATCTTGCTTTTATAGACTTTGAAAAAGCATTTGATAATGTTAATAGGACAAAATTATGGGACATAATGGAAAAACAAGGCTACCCAGCACACATTGTAAATGTAATGAAAACCATGTATGAAGGCTCAAAAATTATAATAAACACAGGAAGAAAGAAGACGGAGGAAATACCTATTAATAAAGGAGTCCGACAAGGGTGCCCAATATCGCCCACGCTTTTTAACATATATATAAATGACATAATCCAAAAATGGAAGCTTATTATAAAAAAAGGAATATGTATTACAGAAAATGACTATTTAAATATTTTATTATACGCTGACGACGCCGTAATACTACAAGAAGGAGAGGATGACTTACAGAGATCAGTACACCACTTAAACAAAATATGCAAGGGATATGACATAAAAATCTCAAAAGAGAAAACAAAAGTTATGGCCTTTTGTGGAAAATCACCTGTTAGAACAAAGATTGTAGTAGACAACAAAATCATTGAACAAGTCTCTTCTTTCAACTATTTAGGGTGTGAAATAGGACATGATGAATATACCAATAAGAAACTATCAAAATTTCAATCAGTATGTGGTATAATTCATAGGACAATGAAAAACAAAACAAGGAAAGAGACAAGAATAAAGTTCTATAACACAATGGCCATCCCTGTCCTCCTCTATGGAAGTGAGAGTTGGGTCCCTAAAAAGAGCACTTACACACAATTACAAAGTGCAGAAATGAAATTTCTTAGAAGAACTAAAGGTTGCACAAGAGAAGATAGATTTAAGAATGATGAAATAAGAGAAGAACTGAATGTGAAGAGCCTCAATGAAAGAATGATAGAGTACAGGAACAAGTGGCTACAACATGTACAAAGGATGGATAATTCTCGTTTACCGAAGTTGGCCTTCCTATATAAACCAAGAGGAACAAGAGATATAGGGAGGCCGAAAAAGAGATGGAGAGAAGTTCTGTGAGGCCGGAACAGGCAGACGCCTAATCCTGGAAGTGAAGAAGAAGAAGAAGTACCAAAGAATGAATATTTCCATTTAAAAACAGGAGTTGGAGTTCTAACAACAAAAAACAATAGGGATTACATTTACGAAAATCACTTAAACCGTGATTTACCATTCATGTTGCTCAGCAGTCAACAGGTTTGTTCTTCACAACAGTATCTTCATCACTGACTCTCATTGTAAAACAATTTCAGTGTCAATGATTTTCTAGTAATATTTTACAAATTAAAAATATGTAGTTTATTATAATTCAACTCAATTCTTTATATCAATATTAATAATATTCAATTTGTACATATTATTTTCTGAAATAATTACAATTTTATGACTTACAATTCTCAAAATCACATAACCTACTTACAAACAGTACACATATACAATTTACATAAATCTTAATTTCCTAAATATACTAATGTACATAAATGTTACATAAGTAACTTATAAATACATTTTACATTTATTGCAGAATTATCATTATTAACATTCATTTGCCTGTACTTAAATTTCAAAATGCTATTGGATATGTACAAAACATTCATTGTAAAATTGCTTTGACAATAAATTTATGAAAGAGAATAATTTACTTTTGAGAAAAGCCTTATGTTATTCTTGTAAGTTTTCATGACATCTGGTGACAGGTAGAATATCTTAATTTATGCTTATGTGGGGCTTTTCTCACACAGAGTTATGATTGTGTTATTGTCTATTTGTAGTGCTACGGTTGTGAATAGAAGTGGGCCATGTTGTTTCATTTGAAAATATCATGGTTCTGGGTGTTGATAAACATCGGAAGGCAAGAATTTTAAATTATTGAAAGTATTTTTATGCAAAACGCATGACCCAATTTGTGCTATGGTTGTCACAAATTGTTTTTGTAGTTTTCTTATTTCTTTCAATTCTAAATTTTACTGTGAAAAAGTTTCCATAATATTCACGAAACGGTTTACACGGTTCTCAGTTATCTGAATTGTGTTCTCTCTATTAACTTCTATGAAAACCTAACAACCACATCCTTTCACTTCCCACCATGTTATCAATTGAAACGCAACATAGCTTCAAAAACATAAAATTAATTTCAAGAACAAAAAATGAAGGTCATTCTTGAAGGTACTTTTTAGAACCACTGCACAAAATATCACCACCATGAATAATCCATGTTTTTTCTACAATATTTATTCACACAACCTCTATGCCTATATTGAAATATAACTCGACCAAGCGAAGAATGAAGGCTGCGATTGCGGCGCGTCGTGGAACTAACAGTGAAAACACGAGTCTGTACAGTCAGTTTCACTAACAAAAGTCGCCATGAGCGTGAAGCGAGTTCAGAGACTGCTATGAAATCACTATGGCCTCCCTAGAGGTTGTGAATTAGCTGATAAAATATAACTTCAGAGACAAATCATGCAAGATTTGCACTGACTGTTTTATTTTTGTCCTTTTAAGCTACTGTTTTTACTTTTCACCGTTCTAGTACAAGACTATAATAAAAAGTTCTATTTATATTGATTTTTTAATACTTATTCATTGAATTTAAATAGTTTGTTCTCTCCTTCATTCCTCTTTTTGTCCATTGGCTTTAGGCGGTGTGTTAGGTATGCAATAAAGTACCAAAGCATTAACTTTACTCTCACAAGTATCTATAATATTCTTCATTATGGTGGTAGTTACTTCTTACATAAAAATTATTTTATTTGGTAAATATTCTGAGAAACTACTTAAATTAAAATAAACGATTTATATGAATGTTACTGCTCTTCGAAAGAATTAGTTTCAAAATTTTGAATCGTTTTGCAGAGAAAAGTATATTTTTATTTCTTCCAATATGAAGTGCAGGCATGTCCAAATATAGTTAAAATATTAATTGGGCAAATTAATTAAATTTGCAACAAAATAAATTGCGCTTTCTTTCGCAATAGTTTGGCATGGTACCATTTTAATTTTGAATTGAGTATCCTTTTATCTCCGTCTCTGTCGTTTCGGTTGTAAACACGGACAGTGGCGCGCTCCTGTAAACATCATTCTCAAGTTGGTCGAGCTATAACATCAGTTGCTTTTTTATTATCACATCTTGTCAACAATATGTGAAAAAAACACATTCTCTGGTCCACATTTCACAATCATGGCCTACGATTTTTGAAGAAGGCTAACCATTTGTTTATTCTCAAATATTTTTTCAAACATCAACAAGTTTTTCTGACACCCTTTGGATACATTCAATTAATCATCTTCATGAATTACAGTTGCTTCCCTCAAAATGTTTTCATAATCTTCTGAAAATTACTCTATTCTATTCTTACAAGAAATTTAAAGTACAAATTGGAGTTAATTTCTGAGAAAATTTTGAAAATGTCCGTGGGCTTCATAGAAAGTACTCCCAAATTTTATAGATTTTTTTCAAAATCTCAAACCTTCAACTGGAGCGAGATCGACAGGGGTTTCTTCAATTTGAAAAAAAAATCCTGTGAATGATTTATGGGCTAGTGGTGTTCACAAACGGACGGATATGCAGACGTTTTGTTTACAGTCGGTTTTTCGGTATCAAGGGCCACAAAACGGATTCTGGTAACAACAAAGCCCTACCACCCGGTATGCCATCTGAAGGAAAGTCTGTTGCTAATTGAAGCAGCGGCCAGATGTCATTAGTATGGCAACATTGTTCGGGAATTTCAAATACAATACTTTCAAATACGAATATACTTTCTAAATATAACGCATGCTACTTGAAACACGTCAGTTTACCCAATATATGAAATGACTATACGCACATGTGCATAGAAGATAGAAATACCTTACATGCTCTACATACTTGAAATTTCGGGAGAAGAAACTGTCAGCAAAAGAAATGTAAGCTGGATGCCTGAAAAGAATGTAAGCTGGATGCCAAGTCGTATCATGAGAAATTTTAAAACAAATTTAATATTTTTATTCAGGTACATGTTCATGTATGTCATGAACGCAAACTATTAAAATTTTTGATCAATTTTTAATCGTAGGCATGAAACCTTGGCTGTAGAACCCTCAGCCTGACATTTGGATTACTACTTGCAATGTTTTTGGAACATCAATCCCTTTGGAACCCATGCTTCAAAATTTCACCTCTCTTATAAACGATAGTTAAATTGATAATATCCACTCGCGGATTTTATATACAAGCCAAATATGCAAATGATGTAAGACAACTAAACAACAGACTGGTTATTTCAACACAATTACATTGAAAGCTATTAAATGGATTTATAGCACACAGTGAAACACATTAGAATTCATATACATATGAATATATACTATACATATAAAATTCATATACATAAGAATTCATATTCATATTCACATCACAATACCAAATAGTAATTTTTCACTTACTGAAAAGGCCTACCAGAATATGATTGTCATTGCCCGTGAATGGTAAGAATATAGACGGAACCGAAAAAATTTCTTTAAATATGCTTGTGTATGTATTCCTTACACTATTATTGAATTTTTAGCATTTACTCTAAGGATATAGGGTTGTATGTACCCAAGGTTGGTGTCATAATACTTTAATTATTACCAAACAAGACACTGAGCTAATTGATCTGCAAGTTAGTTTTTCTGTAAGAGACAGTTTTATATTTCAAAGTTTCTAATCAAGGAGCATTTCGTACATATTAGTTTTGCATTGCTTAAATCAGGGCCGCTCAAGCAGAGCAAATCGGCAGCGCGGAGCCGTGTTGTCAGCCGAGAGCAGGACACCGGAGCCCGAGCGTTGCGCGCCTTGCGATAACCACTGTCACAGTGTCCCGGTAACTCTAGTCGCGGAAACATGAAGTCGACGCGAGCACTTCACAGACCAGAGCATCTACACCGACAATTTTCAATGCAGTATGGGAAGAAAAGTATCTTTTCACCGATTACGGCAGCTATGCCAAATGTTTAGTTTACATAAGGGTTCAACCACGTGAAGAAGTTTAATTTGCAAAGACATTATACATTTAATCATTCTGATGAAAATGACAAGTATGCTGAAGAAGAACAAAAGGAAGTTTTCAGTGTTCTGAAAAACAATGCCTCACTAGAAGTAAGTTTTGGATGTATTTTGATGTTCTTATGTTGTTTCGACAGTAAAATAACACAATACAAAAGAGTTAAATTTTATTGCATATCGATACTACAACGTGAGCTTTTAGGAAAAAAACTTCCAAAAAACCGTTTTTCAAAATTGCATCGTAATGCTGCTCGATTGTTAAGTACGTTTGGATCAACATACAACTGTGAGCAATTTTTTGAAAATTTGTAAATCTCGAATGAGAAGTACAATTACAGATCACAATCTGAAGTGCATGTTACGACTGAATAGCACCGTGTCATCTCTTCCAAATATAGAAAGTATATACTGTAGCGGTACGCTAGTTCTTCTGCGAATTATTTTCATAAATAAAATGCCGATGCAGAAGGCTAGTGCGTGGAGAGAACCGACCGTGCACCGCTGACCGCCCGCGAGCGCGCGACACGCGCCCTCCACGAATGTTTATGGCACTAGGGGACGAGGGGAGACCTTTTGTTCGGGACCTCAGGCGCCCCAGAACTATTTGAATAGGTTCGCGGCGCGTGCCCGTCACGGTTTTTTTTTGGCTGTCACTCGCGCTGGGAAGCTCAAAGTTGTAATTCACTGCAACCTTCGGGGGTACAACGATCATGTCTCACACCCTTCTTGACCTACTTTCTTCGATAGACAAAGAGGGCTTTTGGAATGAGACAGAGTAAGGAAAATTCCCAGAATCGCCGAAGCTGGTTGGCTAAAAAAATAGTTAAGACGCCATCACACTCAACCAATCAGGGGTAGAATTCTGTGGGGAAGGGATGATTTCGAAATATCTGCGAAAATTGGGGGGGGAAGAGGGAAAAACACACAAAGTGAGGGTACGAGGGACTTGGGTGGCGAGAGCTGAGGAGAGAGGTCGAGGTACCTCCGGCATCGCGTGCTCTGGGGAGCGGTTTGGGATTGCCCCGTGCAATCCAATTCTGTCTTGTTTAATCTCGATAGCCGGGAGAAACTCTTTCCGAGTATCAAATTTTGAACTCTGCCACCACTGGCAATTAGACCGATACTCTCCGAGATTTGTGCTCGCATAGAACTTATTGGAACTCTCAGATCGCGCCGTGTGACTTTGTGCGTGAGATACGCGATTGCTCGTGATTCGGGCCAACGAAACTGCCGCCGCCGCAGCCCACCACGCCGCCGCTGTGCCGACGAGCGCCCCTTCGGCTTTGAGAGGCCGACACGCCGCCGCCGCCGCGACCAGCTGCCACCGGTGCCATTTGACGCCTGTTCAGCACCATCATCATCATCAGGCATTGTATTTGGTCAACGACCGTACAAAGACTTTTTTTTGTGAGTTGCGGTGCCACGCTGAGGCACGTAATCGCCAGTTCAGAGGGCGAATGATCATTTCCTTTGTGTAATCAGTAGAATAATTGCATTGTGAATTTATTTTTGCTTTTCTCTTAGATTTAAGTTTCTTTTGTTCCTAATCAGAGCTCACTAGGTAGGGCATTTCTTCTAAAATTCCTTGTGTAACTTCTCCGGCCTATCATTAGGCGGAAATAAACCTTCTATTGTGTTTATCAGTCACCCAAATTGTTATTGTCATTGTATTGCACCTTGCAGTTCCTTCCATCACCGCTTATTTTCAGAAAGGTAACAAAATTGACCGACTGAGCTAGGCCCGGGCCGCCCTCACGGATTTCCGGCGCTCCCACGCTTTTAGTATTTCCGGCGCTCCCAATACTTTTAGTATTTTTACTAGCTGGTACCCGGCGCGTTGCTGCCGCACAAGAAATAATTGTGGGAATATTCCTCTCCTTCCTCTCATTCCCCCTCTCTTTTTTCTCCTCTCTCATTTTCCCCACTCTCTCTCTTTTCCATCTGTTTCTTTTCACCCTCTGTGTCCCTTTTCTCCATCTGTCTCTTTTTCCCTCTCTGCGTGTCTTTTCTCCACCTGTCTCTTTTTCCCTCTCTGCGTCTCTTTTCTCCACCTGTCTCTTTTTCCCTCTCTGCGTCTCTTCTTCCCCCACTCTCTGACTTTTCCCGCTCTCTCATTCCCCCCTCTCTCCCCCTCTCTCTATTCCCCCTCTCTATTCCCCTCTCCCTATTTTCCCTCTCTTTCATTATTTTCCCTCCCTCTATTTTCCTTCTCTTTCACTATTTTCTCTTTCTCTATTTCCTTCTCTCTTTTATCCTTTAATTATTTTCCCTTTCTTTCTCTATTTCCGTATCTCTTATTTTTCATCTCCCTCTCTTCCCTGTCTCTTTTTCACTTTCCTGTCATCAGCTTGCGCCGCCTGCTTCTTGTGTTCTCCTCGACCATGCCCCACAGCACACGGCAACGCCCAGCAACAATGAAGCTCACGTGGATTGGGAATTGCATTTAACTGAAACGCTATCATGTGCTCTAGCGCCATCTAGTGGAGTTACAATAATTGTACTATGCCTGTGTTCTTCCCGCAAGTGCAAGCAATATGTTGACACATTTTTATCGCAATTGGATGCTGCTAAGGCAACGCATTAAGCACGAACCAACAAACATTGATTTTTATATATTAGATTAATTTTCTGTATAATAATTTTTCTAGCTTATGAAGAACCCCGCATTGCTGGGGTATTTATCATAATTTTGTATTAAACAGAAATTGAAATTCCATCTATTCCCGCCCTCTGGCAGAGCCTACTCCTATCTATTCTACCGTATATTTCCTCCACGCTATCACGCCTCTCTGCCTTGCTCCAATTTGGAAAAAACCTTGTACACACTACAGCACTTCTCACTAAAAAATATTTAAATTTTAGTCCTATTCGGGTTCCGGCCCCCAAACTCCTTTCTCTTTATAACTGAAAATGATAAACAAATCTAAAGTAAAAAAATGAAATGCATGTACTTACGTTATTCTGTTTGTGGAATTTTATGTATTATATACCAAAACTTACAATAACTTGACACATTATAAATCTTACTCTTTTTCATATTTTTTCTTCTCGCGTGTTTATATAGAAAAGTTTGAAATAGATCTTGCCGCATCAATCGACTGTTAGAAATAATTAAAGTAATTTTAATTGGATTCTAGTACCTGTTTTAGGATCCTTGATAAATTGTGGCTGACCAAAAGGAGCTACTAACCACTTATGCGATTATAATATCTCAAAAAATCCGAGATCACCGTGAATCCCGGCTTGACAACACTTTCTCTCTTATTTAAAATAACAACCTTCAAAACCAGCGTTGTCACACATTAAATTCCTCCATACTATTTTACTTTAATTGTACCGCCGTTTTACTAAAAACTGTATTAATGCGGAACTGTCATCAATTTAACCATTCCTTCAGCACCCAAAGGTACTCTCTACTATCCCATTCTCTACTCTATTAAAACACTTCTCTGAAGCATACATCCCTCCATCAGTTTCAGAATAACACGTAAATCGCACTGTCGCTCGCCTAACCTGCAAGTACGTAATAATTATGCTTAATTCACTACAATTAAACATATGTGCATATGTACCTTTTTACGGCAATGTTAACCACATTCATCAGAAAATGATATCTTCCAAACATTTAGTCTCTTGTACACTTAATGCACTCACGTCTACACGCAATTAAAATCAATATTCAAGTTACTTTTCTAAATAAAGCGAAAAAAACTATTACTATTACACTAAAACAAATATTTAGGGTTAGACAACTGACTGTGAAAAAATAAACAAACAGTCCTCTAAATACACAATCCTTTACATTGATGAAAACAGTAGAAGATCTCAGACCTCTTCCTCTGGTGGCGCGCAGCTTAACAATTGACATTGATCCACTATTGAATCTGTGATGTAAAGCCAGGCGAAAAAAGGCCGGAAAAGTAATTATTTTGTGAATATAGTAAGGTTTGCGATTGTAAATCATAGCCTATGTTACTCCAGACCTTAAAGGAAGCTAATACAAAAGTTTCATCAGTATTGGTTCAGTAGATTCAGAGATTATCGCGCTGTAAGTCAGTGCACTTCTGTCTTTATATATTAGTATAGATTAGTATAGATTACTAGTTTATTTAATCACATTTTTTGTGCAACCTTTATAATACTTTTCATATTCAGCAGCATGA
>JAHLJT010002406.1:21468738-21494050 GCA_031308135.1 Acheta domesticus | reverse complement strand
CAGAACAAAGAGTTGAACATTTTTATAAATATATTGGAAATGTTTTATATTTACCAAGATTTGTACATTTATGCAGCAGAGAACAATTACAAAGAAATCCTACTGTTCACTTTAACTTAACGTATTGCACTACATACAATTATAACCACAGAATTTTCTTGTGAACGTGCACGTGCACGTTCAAGGTGATTGCTGGACATTGCGTTCATATACTCTCACTAATCTTTGCTTTTAAAAATACTTCGAAACTAAGAAAAACTCGCTATTTCACTTCGCTATCAACGTCCCTTTTATCTTTTTCGCAATGTCTAATCCTTTCAATTGATAGATTACAACGCCAACAATGAAAAAATTATGGTAATAGGTGTTCATTCTATTAATTTTACAATTTAATAAAATTTTATTATTTATACTATAAAACAGGTTAATAATAGCAAGCGATAAGAGATCTGGGGGCCATCACGCAATGTAGTGAATACAAAGCTCAACATTCTTTCTAAACGAAAATCCATGGTGTTTTAAATATTCGTATATATACATATATATAAATATATACCGTATTCTGAAACGAACAGGGAACTTAATATAGATAATGTATCCATTCCCATGGATTTTGCGTGTAACTTCTGTCAAATAACTGGGTGAATTATTAGACAAAATACTCTCTTGAAAACCGAAAACTATAAACAGAGCCAAAGGCAAAAAGAATGAAAATTTAACATCTCAATGAAATATGAGTATTAACTACGCCCTCTAAATCTAAAAAAAATACTGCTTTTGCACGCCCTGTTAGGTATATTATTGCACTCAATTACATCAATACGATCCAAAAGTTCAAAATCAATTTTATGGAGCATCATTTAAAGCCACATGGTTTATACTCGATACACAAACTCATGGCGAACTTAATGTACCCCATCACAACTGAATTTATAGAAACGCATAAAAACTAGCGGTGCTACAACAGAACATTCTTTCTTGCATGATTTGTAACAATTGCGTAATGTTGAACTACCACATGAATCTGCAAATTGATTCCAACCAGCAAAATCCTTTTCTCCGCGCCGAGATCCGAACTCAGGTCCTCCGAACACCAGGCACGTTACCTCCACACCAGAAGTCGAACTGCTGGGCTAAATTATCCCGTCGCTTAAAAATTAATGGTTTCTCGGATTATTTTTGTTTGCAATTTTCGAAATTTCAAAGAGGTTCAACTAAAATGAGAACTGTCCTCGTTTGTAACTTCACTCTCTTGCATCGTTGACATCTATCGGGGAAACAATTAAAGGAAAAAATTGATTTTTTTTTGGAACTTTTTTATAAATTACATTAAGGTTAAGCAGAAATTACATGAAAACTACTATTTTTTTCAAAAAGTTGTACATGACCTTTTTTAAAGATCTAATTGTTTTTAAATTTCATTATAGAAAAAAATCTTTCATCAATATTGGTCTCACGGTGTCGGAGTCGGACCGATCTCCATGAAAGTTGGCACTTCTTTGAGTTTTACCTCCACTACATGGCGCTGTAGAACAAAACTCAATATTCACTTCATATGCAACCCGCAAGACAATCGACAGCATTTTGAATCTATATCGTTAAATAACTTCTAAACGAGGCGTCCTAGGGCAGTAAAAACTAAAATTTTGTGGCAAAGGAACGTTTCTTACACCGTAATCTACAGAATGAACTGCTCCTGACCATTCTATTACATTTTTGCTGGTCCGGCGCTCCCCGATATTACCTCACATGCTCAGAGACGTGCAGAATCTCCAAGTAAATGTGAATGGTAGGGGCAGAGAGCGCCAGAGACAGACAGGGACAGGGTGAGGGATGGAGGGAAAGACTGTGTGAAAAGGTGATGGGAGGGGAAAGAGGGAGATGAAGGGCAGAATGTCTGCCGGGTTTTCCTAGTGTTCTCTATAATCTTTTCCGAATCTCTATGATCCCGTCCTAAACTCCCGTCCGAATCTCTATGATCCCGTCCCAAACGCTGAATTCGTGAAAATTCTTGAAAACTGAAGTTTGAATATTTTCGGCATCTTCCTACAACTACAAAATTAAAGATAGAGATATAATATGCAGTTTTCCAGCAATTTGTAAACACTATTATATGTGTAAGTTAAAGTGCTTCAAACACTTCAAATGAAGTTTTTGAAAACTCCATTTGCAAACTCTTTCTTTTCCTTCAACGTGTCTTTAAATTGGGGGGGAGCAAGGGATCTGTGAAAGTAAGAATAGCCAACCCAAACTTACTTATGTCCAAGAGCCCCCAGAACCTATCGATGACTTGAATGGTATTTCAAATACCTTTAGTGACATAACAGAGCAGATTCAAAAACACGATGTGTAATGTGAAATGATCCACGAGTTGCAGAATGCATTGCAATTTTGACCTTATCAACTAGCTTATCGCAGAGCCGTTAAGAGAAGATGATGCATGTTCGTTGCGAAGCACGTGAACACTGACACAGGGGCACATTAAAATTTAAGCAATTGCACACTATCTACCCCCAGATGCATAAAGCATACAGTGTCCAAGACCGATAGGTTTATAATAAATGTCCTTGTTAGCGGAAAAATAATATATAACCAGATAAGTCGTATTACTAAATAGGAAAGAAAACGAGTATTTTTCGCATGATTTGTAACGTTTCCGCAACATCAGGGTTTACAACCACCAAATTATTTTTTCACTTGTGATTCGAACATAGGACCATCGAGTTAATTCACCGTGCGCTTTACCGCAGTTGCTCTCCCACACTCACTTGGACTGACAGTTAAGAATCTATTTCTTTCCCCCCTATTTTCAACTTGCAATTTTAGAAAATTCATAGTATTCAACGAAAATCAGACCAGCGCCATTGTTTTATGCGTCGCTTGTCACTGCGAAAAATTGTGAAAAAGTTTTAAAACAAATTGGGTCGGTTTTTGTATTTGTACTTTCTCTCTACTGCCTTACGTAGTAGAGGAAAAGTTATGTAATTATGCGCGAAAAACAACGAACTTTCGTCAGAAAAACTTTTATTATAAGGCCCTGGCAACGAAAAAGTTGATAAATCCAGTTGCTATATTTAGAAAAAAATCCTCTAATACGTGGTGTAGTCAGAATCTATGTTTTGTGGGTCCTTGATACCGAATAATGGATTGACGGCAAAACGTTTATTCGTCTGTGAACAACGCTAACGGTTAAATCGTTCAGCCGATTTTCTTCTAAATTAATATTCCTCAATTGATCTGGCTGGTGTCGCGGCCCCTTGAATTTGAATCCGATATTTTAATTTAGGGTGGTACTTTATATGAAGCCTCTGGGACCTTTTCAAAATAATAGCTCTATCGATTTTTTTACATTTTGTTATTGGATAGTATGAAGAAAATGATCCCATTTTCGTTAAAAACCATAATTTTTAAAGTTACAAAAATTCAAAATTTTCCTATAAATAAGTTTTAAAGATAAGAGTTTCCCCCCTTAATAAATCTGTTTCTTAAAGATAGATTTTAAAATAAGGTCATGTACAATATTTTGACTTTTTTGTCTTAAGTTGGCGTGAAATATAGGAAATTTTAAATTCTCTTTAAACATTTTTTTCTCAAAAACAGCTCCATCGGTTTCTTTGAATTTTGTTGATTGTGTGAACGACGTTTAAGAGAATGGTGCAGATCTCATGTTGTGTGTTGAAAACCCTGATTTTTCGAAAATTGAAAAATTCAATTTTTTTTTCGGAGTTTTCCTACAACTACAATTATAATGATAAAGTAGTGAAAATGGTAAAGCATTTTCTTAATGAATTGTGTTCATCAAAAAATCTAAAAATAATGAAATGTTCAATTTTTCAAAAACATTAATATTTTTTGTGATATTTTGTGTCAAACATAGGCAAATTTTATTTTCTTTAAACCAATTTTTCTTAAAAACGGCACATTATTTTTTTATTGAATTTATACTTATAAAGCGTAAAGAATGCTTAAGAGAATAGTACAGATGTCATGTTGGTTGAAATGCCTGATTTTCCGAAAAATTTAAAAATTGAAAAAATGTCCGTCTTCCTACAACTACAATTGTGAAGATACAATTTAAAAATGAATTGTGTTCATCAAAAACGATCTTCAAATAAGATCAGATTGATATTTTTTTAAATATCAGGTAATTTGACAACAAAGATAGTTATCCGTTCCGAATTTACGCCGCTTCGTGAACGTAATTCCAAGCAGATGATTCGTAAGTTAGAATTTGTACATTATTTAATACTTCTTTGTTCGTTACTTACAATCGAACCTTTGTTTTACATTCACAAATTAATCTTTAAAATTAATTCTTTAATATCGATTTGAAATATATGAAATAACTAGTGGTGCTACAACAGCACATACTTTCCCGTATTATTGGAAACAGTTACGTAGGATTCCAATATTGTACTTTCTACGTTAGGTATTATTTGAAAACGTCCAATTCAACCAAGAAGCGAACAACTCTCTATTTCCATGCAGTGTTGTCAAAACTATGTGAATTCCACCACTACATAAAAATATAATACAAACGTTTTGCAAACTTGTTTTGGAAAAAGAAGCCTGATACTATACAGCTATATCACGTCACATCAAAGACACGCAATTCACAGAAATTCGCGACAATGGAAACGAATTCAATTGTTGCATTCCCTACATTGTCGAAATTCCCTTAAAGAGCTAGCAATTTTTTATTTTAAATATTTAAAAATAAATAATTTCTTCAAAAATTAATGTGTATAACAAAATGTCGATTGTAAAAACAAACAAATTATCTACAAAATTGGAAATTCTAATTTACGACGCATCCGGCTGTCTGAAGCACAGTAAATTTGCAGCGGGCAATTATGTTTGTCACGAAATTAGAGAAAAACTACTCGTATTTTCAAAACATTAAGCAGAACCTTATTCGACGTATTTTTGATAAATTTCTTTTAATTCCAAGTGCCACCTATTGCCGCCAAAGGACATTTATTTGACATTTTCTTAATTTTTTGTTTTTTAATGGTAGAACAGAAATACGAATTTTAGAATATTAAAGAACACAAACACCTCGTCCTAAATGGCAATTTTTCTTTAAAATTTTTTGCCATTTTTAAGAAAAAGGTGTTTAAGCATTACTAAAAATGTGAAATTTAAAGCTCTTTTACAAAAAATTTGTTTGGGTTTTCAAAAAACTTAATTTGAAGTCATTTGAAGCACTTACATTCACAAAGATAAACATGTTTACAAATTGCTGGTAAAGTGCATATTAAAGATTTGAGAAACCTTTCAAAAATTTTACATTTGTGTAATTTTTGAAAAAATAAGAAAATACCTCAAAATTAACTTTACGTCATATTAAAAAGTGCAATTATCGCTATCCGTTCCAAAAGTTTGAAGAAAAAATTTGAAACCATTTATGAGAAATGACGTTTGAGCGTTTCTGACAATGCGAATTTTTGAGCTTGTTTTCACAGAAAACGGTTGGATTTCGAGAGACTCTACTTGATATTATTTAAAGCACATGTACGCATTAATATAATAATGTAAACAAATTGCCGTTAGTGTAAAAATTAACGACATGAGAGGCAAATGAAAGAAAATATTTTTTGCATTTTTTAAAAAACAAAAGAATAGAGAAATACGGCGTTTATGTCATCGAAAAGAGTACACATAGCAGCCATCTAAAGCTAGCAGCGCCCAGAAACCAATCTCAACCAAACCATATCCAAACTTTTAAGCTAATTTTAGGCTAATTAAATGCTCTATTCCCGAATTTTAAGCTCCTCTGGATTTCCGAAAATCGTGGGCGCTGCTAGCTTTAGACTAAAGCTAGCAGCGCCCACCCAGAATCAATCTCAAAATCAATTGCAAAATCTAAAACCCTTCCCAAAATTTAAATATAATTTTAGGCTCTTGGAAAAAAATTATCCCCGAGTTCAAATTCCAAAATTCAAGCGCCAAAATACAAAGTGCCAAATTAACATTGGTTCTTTCGGGCGAATAAACACCAAAATAAAAAACTTTAGGAAAAATCTGAAACCCCTGCCAAAAGTTAAGAATAATTTCTGGCTCTTGATAAACTATTATCCCAGCGTTCAAATTCCAAAAATCAGGGCTGTACAAAGCGAAAGAATTAACATTGGATCTTAGGGGCAAATAAACGTCAAACTCAATAAAAAGTTGGAAAATCTGAAATTCTTCCCATAACTTAATAATATTTTAGGCACTAAGAAAAAAATATTCCTTCATTTATATTCCAAAATTCTGAGTTGATCAAACACAAACATTTAACATTGTTTCTTATTGGGAAACACCAAAATCAATAAACCTTAGAAACAGTATGAAGTCTTCCCCTCACCTCGCTGCAACTAGGGATGCGACGTCGGTGTCGATGTTTTTAAAACATCCAGGTTTATAGTCGATGTATTAAACATCGATGATTTGAAGCCGATGTTTCTTGAACATTAATGTTTCAACCCTGATATTTTATGCTTTCGATGTTTTGAAGGTGGTTGAAAAATTCTCATAATCACAATTTTGTAAAAGTGAAAATATGAAATAAAACCTGAAAGAACCACTGTCTGTTTTGGTTTACACGAACACGATATGTACTACACTCTTTCAAGAGACTGCTATACTTCGCCGGAGATGATCATGATACCCTGATATTTCCTTTGTCTTTCCTTGCATATCCCATTTGAAAAGGCGTTTTTTAACTTTCTTTTCAGTCACATTTTAATTATGAAATAATACGGACGACCACTGGCAAATTAAGTGCCCGAATCTATTCTGAAAGATTACTAAACCTACTATAAAACATACATTTTCAAAATCATCGATGGCTTTTGGTCCCTCCTTTTTTAACATCAATGTTTTATATTTAAACATCTATGCTAGGAAATATCGAAATTTTGTTGTCGATGTTATATTACTAGCTACAATTACACAATTGAAGTTTTTTTCCGTTAATGAAATCTATTTTTAAAGACATTTTTTATAGTTATGTTCAATTTTGCGAAAAAATGAGTTGTTTTCATGCAATTTCGAGCAAAATATAGCACATTGTTTCGCTTTGTATGGCCCGAATTTTTGGATTATCAATCCGGGGATACTTTTTTTAAGAGCCTAAAACTATTCTTAATTTTTTGGGGGGTTCAGATTTTTTTTAGAAGGTTTTTTAATTTTGGTGTTTATTCGCACATAAGAATCTATGTTGTTTCCATTTGTAGAGCCCTGATTTTTGGAATATAAACGCAGGGGTTACTTTTTCTAAGTGCCTACAATTATTCTTAACTATTTGGAAGGGTTTCTGATTGTTCCTAAGGTATTTTTGATTTCGGTGTTAATTCGGCCATAAGAATCAATGTTAATTGTTTCGCTTTGTACAGCCTTGAATTTTGGAATTTGAACGAGGGGATAATTTTTTTCCAAGAGCCTAAAATTATTCTTAACTTTTGGCAGGAGTTTCAGAGTTTTCCTAAGGTTTTTTGGTTTTGGTGTTTATTCGCCCGTAAGAATCAATATTAATTGTTTCGCTTTGTACCGCCCTGAATTTTGGAATTTGAACGCGTGGATAATTTTTTCCCAAGAGCCTAAAATTATTCTTAAATTTTGGGAAGGATTTCAGATTTTGCAATTGATTTTGAGATTGATTCTTGGTGGGTGCTGCTAGCTTTAGTCTAAAGATAGCAGCACCCACGATTTTCGGAAATCCAGAGGAGCTTAAAATTCGGAAATAGAGCATTTAATTGCCTAAAATTTTGGATATGGTTTGGTTGAGATTGGTTTCTGGGCGATGCCAGCTTTAGATGGCTACATTTAGCACTATCCCTACCAAAGATTTAAAGAAAAAATTTGTTGCCGATTTTGAGAAAATCATCGATGGCTTTTGGTCGCTCCTTTTTAACATCAATGTTTTACATTAAAACATCTATGCTAGGCGATATCGAAATTTTTTTGTCGATGTTATATCACTAGCTACAATTACAGAAATGAAGATTTTTTCCGTTAATGAAATCTATTTTTAAAAACATTTTTGTTAGTTATGTTCAATTTTGCGAAAAAATGAGTGATTGTCATGCAATTTCGTGCAAAATATAGCACATTGTTTCGCTTTGTACAGCCCGAATTTTTGGAATATGAACCCGAGGATACTTTTTTTAAGAGCCTAAAACTATTCTTAATTTTTTTGGGGGGGGCTCAGATTTTTCGTAAGGTTTTTTGATTTTGGTTTTTATTCGCCCATAAGAATCTATGTAAATGGTTTCCATTTGTAGAGCCCTGATTTTTGGAATATAAACGCGGGGATTATTTTTTCTAAGATCCTACAATTATTCTTAACTATTTGGAAGGTTTCCTGATTGTTCCTAAGGTATTTTTGATTTTGGTGTTAATTCGGCCATAAGAATCAATGTTAATTATTTCGCTTTGTACAGCCCTGAATTTTGGAATTTGAACGCGTGGATAATTTTTTTCCAAGAGCCTAAAATTATTCTTAAATTTTGGGAAGGATTTCAGATTTTTCAATTGATTCTGTGATTAATTCTGGGTGGGTGCTGCTAGCTTTAGTCTAAAGCTAGCAGCGCCCACGATTTTCTGAAATCCAGAGGAGTCTAAAATTCGGAAATAGAGCATTTAATTGCCTAAAATTTTGGATATGGTTTGGTTGAGATTGGTTTCTGGACGATGCCAGCTTTAGATGGCTACATTTAGCACTATCCCTACCAAAGGTTTAAAGAAAATATTTGTAGCCATTTTGGAAAAAATCTTGTTTTTGTAACTTTTTAAAATTGCACATATTGCTCGCAATATTTCGCGAAAACTACTAAAATTTTCAAAAATATGTACATGACCTTAAGGAAAGAACTCACTACGAAGAATAAATATTATTTGAAGGAAAAATCTCTAACTGGAATTTTGTAGTTGGGGGAAGACGCCGAATAAAATTAAAACTTTGGCAATTTTCGAAAATTCAGAGTTATCCGTAAAAATCGGACCTATGCCACCTTAATAAGTGTATTTTACTCTATTCTTACAAGAAGTTTAAAGAAAAAAATTGGAGCTCTATTTGAGTAAGTTTTTAAAATGTCCGGTGGGCTTCATGTAAAGTACCCCCAAAATTAAAATATCGGTTTCAGATTCAAGGGGCCACGAGATCAGCCAGATCGATCGGGGAATATCAATTTTAAAGAAACTCGGCTGAACGGGTTAGTCGCTAGCGTTATTGACAGAAAGATTTGTTGTTGACAGACAGTTGACAAACAGACGGACGGACAGACGTTTTGCTTTCAATTGATTTTTCGGATCAAGGAGCCACAAAACAGGGATTCTGACTGCACGACGTGTTATGAGTTTTTTCCTTCTTAATTCAGCAACTGCATTTATCCACTTTCTCGTTACCAGGTCCCTCTAATAAGAGTTTTCTGCTGAAAATTCGCCGTTTTTTCGCGCAGTATTACTTAAATTTGCCTATACTATTCGTACGTATAGTACACGGAAAGTAAAAATTGCTAGCCCTCAAGGAATATTAGATTGGAGTGCAATAATGGCTTGGGAACAATGACTCGGGTGCTCATTTCTGTGAATTAAGTCTTATTGTTGGGATATGATTTACGTATGTAAAAAGCAGTTACAATTGTCAAATATGTGTTGATATTTTCTTGAAAATAGTTAGCTTTTGCACCAAATGTTCTACGATTTGCGTTGAATTTTACAAAAAATGATGACTGAGATATGTTAATTCGGAGAGAAATTGTGTGTTACATAACTATTACTGAAGGCGAGAAAGTATGGGGCGTTTTAGCACCACTAGTTTATTCATGAAATTTGTTTATTGTAATGATTTGTATTTTTTTACAATAAAAGAACCGTCACAGTGGAAGCCGACTATAGAATCTACAAAGGATGGCAGAATGGCCTGTGGACATTTATTGTGTTTGAAATGCCACGGTGAATAAACATTAGTTCAAAACAATAATTATCTTAAGGGAAATTTAAGAATAACTTTCTATGTCAGCACATATAGTTTATAAGGCGGCAAGTGTGTGGTTTTCTATTTAACAGAGTGACTGTTGTCAAAAGACAAGTGACGGAGAATTGCTGGTGTGATTAAGCACAGAAATGTACGAAATTCGAACTGAATAACGGAAAATTGGGGTGTTTCGGACTAATAAACATCGAAAACGGGAATTTAGGGAATTTTTGGCAGATACCGTTAAGCAAGAGGACGCCGAAGAGGCGTAAATCAGAATAATTTGATGTCAATAAAGAAGGACAAAAGACTGAGAGAGTGTATTTAGTTGAGGAAAAATTTTTCTAATGAATTGCAACAATCCTTTTCGGTAGATGAATTTTAGAGGTGAGAGGATCTCATGTCTTGCTATGCGAGAAATGATTTTCGGACGTGATGAAAAGAATGTTACGAGTTTTTTTTATAGTGACAGTCGATTTATTTGTGAGTTGGGTTGATGATATGGTAAATGGTAACTGGAACTTGGTGTAGCCGTCGTGGACGTCAAGGAAGTTGGGCGCAGTTACGACATCGCTACGAAAGGGAAGTAGCGACTTATGAACTTTGATAAATACGACGAGAATTATCATATTTTGTTGAAGCCCAAGCATGTCATCGTTTTTTTAATTTAAATTTTTATTCACAAAGAAAAAGGCTATACAGGGAGAATGCGCATGTCTCGTGGTGTGAATGATTTGTATATATTGTGTGAATGTTGATTTTTTTTATTTTCTGTTGTTTTGAATTTTGTTTATTTTATGGTGGAACAGTGTTGATGTTCATGTTAGCCGAATATACAACGCCAAGAAGCCGAATAAAGAGTAGCAAACACGGTGTGTTTGTGATTTTGTTTTTGCATTGAATTTGTGATTTGTAGTATATCAGATACCGGATAGTGTTACAAAAAGGAAAGCAGGTCTTCATCCAGTATTGGAAACGTGTACCGGACCAACGACATAATTTTTTTTGCAAACGGCCGCATCCAATGGTAAATTAATTATTAATGAATTGATTTAATAGATAAAAGAAAGGAAAGGAAGGGATGTTAGATAATAGATAGATAGACAGACAGAGAGTGCAGCCGGTCGCATTATCGACAACATATATTAATATAAGTTCTTATACAATTTTTCAAAGTTATGAGTGTTTTTCAGCAATTTTGAAACATAAGCATTTTTGGAACAATCTTTAACAATTATTTTCCCCCAAAATGGCTCCAATTTCTTTCTTTAATTTGTTTCCTCGTAGCAAAGAACGGCAAAGATAACGGTGCTGGTAAAATTTTAGGCGATACCTCTGTATTTTCAAAAACTGCAGAAGTATATTATTAATGAATTATAGTTTTGTTAAATAAACTCTGTTCAAAAAATAATTTAAAATAAATAATAATTTAAATAAAAACACTTTACTTTCTCACACTCAAGAAGGAACTTCTTAAGAAGAGAAAGTTATGTAATCCTGCTCGAAAAAACGGCGGATTTTCGGAAGACAAACTCTTATTACAGGGCCCTTGTAACGAAAAAGTGGATAAATCTAGTTGCTAAATTTATAAAAAAATCCTTTAACTAGCGGAGCAGCCATAATCTATACTTTATGGCGCCTTGATACCGAAAAATTGATTGACGGCAAAATGTCTGTCTGTTCGTCCTTCTGCCTATGAACAACGGCAAAACTGTTCTGCCGGTTTTCTCCAAAACTGATTTTGCCCGATCAATCTGGCTGATGTCGTGGCCCCATGAATTTGAAACCAAAATTTTAATTTCGGGGATACTTAACATGAAGCCCATGGGACATTTTCAAACTTAAAAAAAAATGACGCCAACAAGTTTGATGAAATTTTGATAATCGACAGTCTAACAAATGTTTAAGAAAATGGTGCAGGTCTCATGTTGGTTGAAAATTCCGATTTTTCGAAAATTAAAAAAAAAAAAATTTTGGCGTCTTCCTTCAAAGTTTTCTAAGAAATGTCGCCATAGATTTTGATGAAATTTTGTTGTGGAATAGTCTGAAGAACACTGAAGAAAATGGCGCAGGTTTCATTTTGCTTGAAAACTCTACTTTTCTGAAAATTGAAAAAATTCGAAAATTTTCGGCGTCTTCCTACAACTACAATTATGAAGATCCAATTTATTTTCTTAAAGAAATGTGTTCATTAAAAACAAATCTTAAAATGTACCAACATTCAATTTTTCAAAAACATGAGTATTTTCTGCGAAATTTTGTCAAAAATAGGCAATTTTTATTTTCTTTAAACCATTTTTTCTTGAAAACCGCACAATGTTTTATTAAATTGGGACCTTGGCATAAAGGACGCTGAAGAGAATGGTGCAGGTGTCAGGTTCGATGAAATGCCTGATATTGCAAAAATATAAAAAGTATTATTTCGGTGTCTTCCTACAACAACCATTTTGAAGATACATTTTTTCTTAGAGAAATGTGTTCATAAAAAACAGACTTTCCCTTATTAGTTTTCTATTGCCTTTGGTCTCGGCTAGCTATTCGGATTTGCTACATACTCTTGCCATCTATCGCAGCGAAAAGTATATTTTTTCACATTTTCTTATTTTTACGGTTTCCGTTATTAGTTTGGGAGATACTTTACATGAATCCCATGGAAAAAAGAATAATATTTCCGTTAAAGAACGGACATTTTATTTTAAGAATAAGAATTTGAAGAACAGTAAAACCTCGTGGCCTTTCTTTGAACAATTTGGAACAGTTTTTAAGAAAATGGCGTTTAAGCACAACAGTAAATTCAAATTTGAAGCTCTTTTTCACAGAAAAATTTCCACAAACTAATAATTTTAAAACATGACTGATAAAAATCAATAATTTTACTAACTAGCGTACCCGTGCGAGAACTCTCGCAAATGAAAGCCCACCTTTCCCTATCCTATAGTATTGGAGGCTAGCGCTTTTTGATTTTTGTTGTTCATTTATTTCAAGCTATTTTACTTCAGCTAATTTTTAAAAAATGTTCTTTTGTTGTACCATAGCATAAGTTTTTCCCTACTACTTCCGCGTACCCGTGCGACATCTCTGTCATGTTAAACCCCCCACTCTCTTCCTTATACTTCTATTTCCTTTCTAAGAGGTAAAGTTGTTGACGAAACGTGTTCGTTTAAAAATGTATAAATGTAACTTCCAATGTACTGAAAAATATCAAATAAAAATGAAAAACAATGACATTGATGTTTAAAAGAAATTTTCAACGAAGAATTATTCAGTATTGTCGAGAGGTTTCTTGCAACAACTCACAATACTACCATAAAAACAACATTTGAAGGAATTATTTAACGCTTTTTGACAGCGTTTCTCTATAGTCACAAAAATATTAAAAAAGCTTTTTACTGTTGAGAAAGCTACGTGACTGAAAACGCTGATTTGAAAATTTCATCGAATCATTGCTGATAACGAAAACATTGGTACAGATAAAACACAAACCAAACGTTACAAGACAGTCTTCACTCTTCACTGTACACCCTCATCCCTCCACAATTAGGTACACAGCACTTGTCGACCACAGCAAAACGTTAAATGAATTTTTTCGCAACACGCACAAGAAACAATCTTCATAGATATCAAACAACTTATTAATACTACTTCTAGTTTTGGCTGCAAGAGCGAATTGTGAATTAATGAAAATGCAAATAAACCTAAGCAGTCTGTGCTAACCACGGTGTAAAGCGTAATACAAGATGGAGGAGCCTTCTAAGCGTGTCGTCACGAAAGCCACCTGCATCAATGGCTGAAATATAGCTGTCAATGGATAGTATCGATAAGCGCCGAACCAGCAACAATTTATTTAAATGTCCAAGAATATCTTATCCTGTAAATTATGGTACGAGGAACGTTTCTTTGAGGCCTTTAGCCTCAAAATTTTAGTTTTTAAGGCTCTAGAACGCTTTGTTAGGAGTAATTTAACGATATACAAGGTGTGATCAATAAAAGACCGGACTGATTTTATAACTCTTTTATTTCGATAGATTTCAACGTATTCGATTTTGTCGCCCTCAAAGTAGTTGCCTTGGCTCACGTATCATATTTCCCAACGTTTCTTCCAGCTTTCGAACCTCGCCTGGTAAGCCGCCTTAAGGACCCTCTTCAGGTCCGCCGTACAATTGGTTTTGATCTCCAAAATTGACTCGAATCGGCGCCCTTTCAAGGTTGATTTCAGGGTTGATTTTCGTCATCGGTTTTAATGGTTTTAAGAAAATCTGGTTCGGCGTTGAATCGATCCAGGAGCTCCTGACAAATTTCCACACATGTTCGTCTTTGTTCAGCAGTCAGCACTCGCAGGACGAATTTTGACGCGACGTGCGACATGCCCAAAATTTTTGTCAAAATGGTCTGACAGAATCCAAAACTAATGTTCACATCTTCGGCTATCTCCCTAATAGTTAAACGACGATATCCTCGCACCAGATCGCTCACCAATTTGACGTGGTTGGGGTCTGTCGATGTGGAAGACCGACCCGCTCGCAATTCGTCTTCTGCCCGATTTGAAGCGACTATACGAAACAAAATACTGGCTTCAACTCATACCTTCATCCCCATAGGCTTGTTGAATCATTTCGAAGGTTTCCGAAGCACTTTTGCCAAGTTTGAAACAAAATTTCACGCACACACGCTGTTCCTCCAACTCCTTCATTCTTGCCGTTGTACGATGTGACGACCAGGTTCACGCTAGTACCGCAGTTGCTGCTTAACGGTTCAACCTACACAAACGAGACAGCTGCCGTTTTACTTGTCAAATGTGTCCCTGGACGACGCAACTTTTCTCGTTTAGATCCGTTGAACGGTTTGCACGCAATAAAATCAGTCCGGTCTTTTATTGATCACCCCTTGTAGATTCTATAATTCTGGAGTGCGTTGCGGGTTGCATTTTACAAGAATATTTTGCGTTTTTTAAAACAAATCCTTCGTATTTTTAAAGTCAAAGTGAAATTCGTCACGTCTCCGTGAAATTCTCTTTCTGTAGAGACCTCATTTATAAAGATAGGTTGCGTGTGAGAGTCGCTGGAAAGGTATACTACTGAAATAATGTAGGAGACGATACTGTTGTTGAGTTTTACAAAACATTATGATGCTTTGCTGTACAGATATCGAACATTAAAAAAATATTTTCCCTATTTAACCACCACTTTCAAACCCTTCCCTCTACCCTCCCTTGTCTTAATTTCTCCTGACTCTCAGAAATCATTCTTTTAACCGATCGTGCCAACGTATTAACTTGTCGTTGTCTAAGCTCTTAATCTTAAGCTAAGAATCTTAAGCTCGCTTGTCAATAAGACGACCTACAATCTACTTAAATCATGTAGGTCCATGTAAAAGAAGATTCAAAATAATTCCAATTTGTAGATTACAAGCAAAGAAGATATTTGGAAGACCTCGGAACGCGTCTACGAGTAGTGTTTTTATGTATAATATACTTGTGAATGTTTATCCTAAGTTATTTTTGTATTTTATTCTAAGTTATTTTGATAACCGGTTGTAAGAGACCGGAGGAACCGTTTCCGACTTACACATGATCAAACGTATGACAGGAGAACAATCGAAATCGCAGAACACCTTCAACCTCTACACATCCTACTGAATGCCTCTGATATGATCAAGAAGAAATGAGAATAGTGTAAATAGTAAAAATAGTGTAAATAGTAAAATAGTGTAAATAGTAAAAAATAGTGTAAATAGTAAAAAATTCATTTTTAAACTCGATTAGAGCTGACTTTTCCCTGTTGGGAATTTTGGCTATCGCGCAGGCCTGCGCAGTGTTATGTTCTTAGTTTCGGCCCCAAATCTACTGAAATTGTTTCAATAATGTGCATTAGTTACGATCTCCAATGCTAGCACCCAAAGAATTTTCAGTGTTATCAAAAATATTTGGACCGACGAATGCAACAGAATGGAGGTTGAGTGAGACAGAAGCGGGCTATACATTTTTTAAATATTCTGTACGGAAGTTAAATAATTACTCAAAAAGATTTATAACGTCGTAAAGCTACTCAATCAAGTAGCTAGTAGTGATACAGAATAGCACAGACTTTCCCGTATTAGTTTTCTACTTATTTTGGTCTCGGCAAGCTATTCAGACTTGCCACATATTCTTGCCAGCTACCATCTATCGCCACCCAAAGTACATTTTTTAATTTTTTGTTTTTTTTTTTGTTTTTCACTTTCATAATAGTAGAACAAAAATATACGTTTAATAATATTAAAGAACAATAAGACCTCGTCCTAAATGACAATTTTATTTGAAAAATTTGGAGCCGTTTTTAAGAAAATGGCGTTTCAGCGCTACTGTAATTTCTAAATTTGAAGCTCTTTTTCACAGAAAATTTTTGAGGTTTCGAAAAACATCATTAAAAGTCATTACAAACATCATTAATATGAAGTAATATACACATTACGATCAGAAAGTGCAGTTAATTGAGAATGAGCCGCGAATGTTTGTCGCCAAAATATACAAAAAATACTCATATTTTCAAAAAATCCACATGACTATTTGAAGATTTGTTTTTAATGAACAAATTTTATTTTAAAAAAATGTATCTTCATAATTGTATTTGTAGAATGACGCCGAACACATTTTGAATTTTGTCAACTTTCGAAAACTCAACGTTTCCAACCTAGATGAGACCTTCATCAACTTCTTAACTTCCTGCAGACTATCCAACAACAAAATTTTATCAAAAACAATGGAGCCGTTTGAGAAAAACTATTTAAACAAAATTAACTAGTGGTGCTGAAACAGCAGGTACTTTCTCGCCATTAGTAATGGTTAAGTAATACTGTTTTTATCACAATTTCTCACCGTATTAACACATCTAAGTCATCATTTTTTGTAAAACCCATTTGAAATCGTAGAACATTTGGTGCGAAAATTAAATAGTTTCAAGCAATAGATTTTGTTTATTGAAATCTTTAAATGAAAAAGCGTGAGAAAGTAAAAATACATTTCTGGCATTGAATTCACTGTATAAGGTAGGCAGTGTATTCACGAACATATAATAGTAACATGTAATAGTTATTATTAAATACTACGGTATTGTAATATTCTACAAATATATAAAAGTATTAGTTTATATTACCGCGAACAAAACTCAGCCGTCATTGTCGCCTTATCAGTTACAACAACGGGTTACAACAATGACCGCTCATCTATTCGTTTTCGCATTTAACACAATTAAAGGACGCAATTTAAAATGAATAACAGAAATCCAATATAAATATAATAAATAATAATAAAATGAAATAAGAAATATAAACAAATTCTAACTTCAGTAGCATCCAACTGCGTAACTTGGGAGCGGGCGACTGAAAGTTAGCAATCATTATTTCATATTTATTTCAAGTAGGTTATAAATAATTTCTAAAATATTAATTTGTAAACGTATTTGCCATTTTTTCGCGCATCATTACACAAGTGATGATGCGCAAAGAATAATATCCTATTCTAGACATCCTATCCTTTAGACATAAAATGATTTGAACTAATGAATGCACTTGAAACATCCGAAAATCTCGAAGAGTATTTTTAATCGCAGGGCTTTGAGTCGGATCAGGTCGATCGGAGAATCTTCATTTCGGTAAATATCCTACAAAGAGTTCGGCGCTAATGTTGTTCGCAGACGGACAGACGTTCAAAAAATGCTTCTCCGGTAACAAGGAACAATAAACCTGGATTCTGGTTTCTGTACGCATTAGAGAAAGTAATTTACTATAACAAAGGGCACGAAAAAATAATTTTCATGGCATTAGGTACCGAGTAAACAGTTGGTTGTTGTTGTTGTTTTCGAAGAAATGGCACTTTCACTCCCTATTACATAATTTCTTCTACGCTACGTTCATTACTCCGTAAATGGGTAAACGAGAAACTTAATTTGAATTTCTTCTTCGTATCCACAAAGTCAAAGTCCGAGTTACTTGTCAGAATTTCAAATGTCCTGTCAGAAAAGTGGACTTCTCTTTCAGGCAAGGAAGCTATATGCTCCGCCAGAATAGTTTCACGATGATTTAATGATTTGTACCCAAAATAAGTATGATCAAAATATATTCGTTTCATTTTCATCTTCTTTATTTTCACGTCATGTCCAACCACTCTTACATTTCTGAGCTGATAATTTTACTTTCTCGCACTTACTTCATAAGAAGAGAAACTTGTGTAATCGTAGCCGGAAAACAACAAATTTTCAGCAGAAAACTTATTGCCGGGCCCGGGGAGCGAGGAAGTGGATAAACCCTGTTCCAATCTAAAGTAAATGGCTTCATCTAACTTAATGTGGAGCCAGAATCCATGTTTTGTGGGTCATTGATACCACAAAATCGATTAACGGCAAAATGTCCGTCCGTCTGTGGTCAATGCTAGCACCTAAATCGTTCAGCCAGTTTTCTCCAAAATTGATACTCCCGGATCGATCTGAACGAATTCGAGGCTTTGGGAGTTTCAACCGTATATTTTGATTGGCATGCAACCTCACAGTCATTTTCAAAATCTTCTCAAAAACGACACTAAATGTTTTATTAAATTTTGTCGTCGGTTAGCTTTAAGGACGGTTAAGAGAAGGGTCCAGGCCTAATGTTCTTTGAAATCCCAGATATTTCGAAATTGCAAATTGGTAATTTCAAAAAAAATTTAACAATTGTTTCTCAAAAACCACTCGAATTTTGTTCTTTGAAGTTTCTCCTGGTATGTCAAGGACAGAGTATGATGTTAGTTCCATTTTCTGCGGGCTCTCCGTTTTTTTCTCTCGAAAATTGCAAAACGTTAACATTACAAAATTGAAGATAGAGATTTTAGCCTTGGACAAAGTCTGACGTAAATAATCAGCTCGTTAAAAAGGTCATGCACAATCTTTTGAGGAAACTGGTAGTTTTCGCGCAATTTGTGCTGGAAATTATTGCAATTTATAAAAAGAACATTTTCTCAAAAACTGCTTTTTGAAGAAAAATGTTTTCTTCAAATTGAATAGCATAAGAGGCCCTTAAAACAATGGTGCCGGTCTCATTTTCATTGAACTCTGAATTTTCGAAAATCGCCGATTTAAAAGTCCTGCAAAAAAAATTGTAACGTGCTGTTGCAGCACCACTAGTTTGCTGCTCAAAAGAAGGGAACGCGTGTTTAAACGGAGCGGGAGCCTAACCCAAATGCGCTTTTCCGCGAGGCGGCGGCGGCGGCGGCGGAGCGGGCGGCTCCGTCCCTCGCATGTCACGTTCACGCGCGACCTCGAGCGCGATCCACGAGGCGTCTGAAGCGACGATTTCAAAGGAGGCGACGCATGCGCATTGTCCCCGCAGCTGCGCCCATCACGCAGCGCGGCAGCCCAGGCGCAGGCGCCGGCCCCGCCCCTGCCTCTCCGCGAGTTACGAGAAGCCGTTTGCACAAAACCCTCCAAGTGGGATCGCCTTACGAATTCTTCGTAGGAAGAGAAAGTTATGTAATCGTGCGCCAGAAAACCGCGAATATTCGCTGGAAAAACTATTATAGCCGGACTCTGGTAACGAAAAAGTGAGTAGATCCTGTTGCTAAATTTAGAAAAAAAATCCTCTAACACGTGGTGTAGCCAGAATCCATCTTTTTTTTGTATTTAAAACACAAAGTATTTTAATTTGGAAAGAAATTTCCGCTTTCACCTCAAATTTAGTGATTTCTTCTCTAAAGGAAAGTGTGTGCCCCAGATAAGTTATCGTTTGCTATTATTAAAAGGTTTAAATTTTAATAAAATCATAAAATTAATACAATAAACCTTATCTGTTCATTAAGTCGTTTCGTTGGGTGAAGGAAGGTCTTGGTCTAGAACTAGTAAGCGTGTGTAAATGTCACACGATAGCAAAACGAAGATAGTAAGTTTTTTTTAAGTTCGAAGTTTGTGTGTTTTTAAATGGCAAGATTAATGAGTATATAAACGTAATGTTGAGAAATCGTTTGAAACATGCGTGTCTGTACAAAAAATATAACAACGATTACAATTATATGTGATGCATCACGTTTTTAAATTAACGTGGATAGGAGGACTTATTTTTATAATCCACTGTAGGTTTCTCCAACTGGCTGCCTGCGGGCCGCATTCGTCCCGCGGTGCCATTTATTGTGGCCCGCGAAAGGTTTTCAGTCAAAAGTTTAAGTCTCCTGCATCCATAACGAACGAGAACACAGCGCGTCTACCGCATGCGCAGTGTCAACATTCCCTTAATGTGAAAATAAGTTAATGTTTAGATTTTATATTTTTTTTTCTAGCCAATTCAGAAATTCAAAATTATCCCATTCGTTGCTTTATGCATGCTACGACCTGATATTACGCATGCTTCAATTTCCCCCTCCCCTGTTTCAGAAATGCCAGGCAAAGCGCCGAGATCAACAATACTGGAAAGTCAGCTGTGGATCGCCCGAGTAATAAAAATACGATCCACAACCATATTAAAGTTTTTATATTAGGTTATGAATAAAGGTTTTAGTTGAGGCCTTGCAAGGTGGATGCCCTGGTCCTCTACAACATACATGTCCAGATCCAGATGTCCCCGTATGTCCAGATGTTAGTAAATATAAAAGAGTCAATAACATTTTCAGAAACACCTTTAAAGCTGTGTTCACTGGGTATAGTGTCTCTATTGTTCGAGAACATATAAGCCCACATTATTTCAAAAATCTTATAGAATAAGAACTGAAAGACATGAAAAAATATGAGTGTGTGTCAATTTTCCGTACACGTAGCACTATTCTTATACATTTTTTTGCAGCTCTTCATTCACTAGATTTCAGTTGGTTTATTTAAGATGAAAAATAGTTCTGCTTCAACAGCACATACTTTCTCGAACTATTTGTGAGCTCAGGAATCTTCTAAAATGCAGAGTTCAATAAAAGTTAGACCTGAATTTTTGTAAGCATCTTCCGTGCTTTACGTCGAAAAAGTTGAAGAAAAAAATGTTAACACCTTTTCATATTTTTTGAAAAAGTGCAGTAACATCAAGAAAAAAGCCAAAAACTCTGTGTGAACATGTTTTTAAAATACATATTTTATTAAGAAAATACCTCTGTCTTCAATATTGTAGATGCCGAAGAAAATAAACTCTTGCAATTTTGAAAAAAATCAGCGATTTCGACGAAAATACGAACTGAGCAATTATGTTAGCGTCCGAGGAGAAACTTAAATTTAAACATTTTTCACACACTGAGTCCTTTTGGGAAAAATTTTGAAAACGTTGAGGCTTCATGTAAAGTACCTCCAAAAAACGTTCCAAATTTCGGTCGGTGAATATCACTATTGGAGAAAATAGTATAAACGGTTCAGGCGCAAACGTTCACTACAGACGGAGAGACGTTTTCTCCAAACCCAACAATCAATTATTTTTTCGGACTCAGCGACCCATCAATTGTGATTGCTGACTACACAACGTGTCAGAAGTAATTTACTACCTTTTAGAACAAGATTTATCTACTTATTTGACATGAGGGCTCCACAATAGATTTCTTTCTGTCGAAATATCGTCGATATTTGCCACAGCATTACAATACTTTCACTTTATTATGTATGAAGTAAGACGACAAAGTAAAAATTGTACATGACATTATTATACTCTTCTAAATGAAGAAATACTAAACATACCCGATTGACTGACCGGGAGAGTTGGCTAAGGATGTCTGGTATCACTGCAGTGCCGTCTTTCCGGAAGGTACTAGGATCGAGTCCCGATGGTAGCAGGATTTTCGACTAGACAGCTCAATCGGATTAGCTCGCTATCCGCGTGAGAATTCTATTTATAGATAGAATCTCGGCAAGCTGCTCTGATCGCTAGTTTTCCGTGGTTTCTCCGATCAGTACCAGGAGAATGCCAAAGCAGTACTCTAACAAACGGGTCACAGTCCGCGCGCGATCTTTCCTTGCCTTTCCTTGTCCTATCCTCACCCCTTACTTACACATCCTTATACTTTCATGCACTACACTACCACACATGCCGGGGGAGCGGTCTGGAGTTTAAAGCTAGTTCCAGCAGGGACGGTGCCCCGCTGGGGGGAGATACTTGGTTGCGGAAAACCCAGCTAACCGACAGATTGGCGCACAGCATGCGCCATCGGCGGATATTATTGTGCCATTTCCGATAGATGATTCGACATTCGTTATCACTTCGTGTAATCTTTCAATGTAGTCTTGGCTTCCCGTGTGTGAAGTTTCGTTGTTCTCACTCAATCCTGTGTTGAATTATTGGTGGATCAATCATCGACGGACAGTCTGCGGCATACTGTGCGCCGCGCATAGAGTTATGTAGAATCTCAAATTATTCTTCTGTTAGGAACTTTGATCTTTCCACGTTGACTGAAAAAATCCTTTTATACTCATTGTATGCAGACTAGTAAATTGAAATCGTATTCTTTTGAGAAACAATAACTTTTTGTTCCAGGGATGATTTTGAGAGAGAAACCTGTCACATTACAAAACTTTTGCTCGAATACGAGGAGGAGGAAGCAGTGTGTTGTAATGAATTGACTGTGTATTTAATAATAGACTGTGATGATACGTGCCATAAATTGAAACACAAATATCACAATATAGTTGCAGGAAAAACAGAAATTTGACGCGCTTAAGGGTTAAAGACGAAATAAAGGATTGTACGCGTATAAATCTTTAGAAACTGCCAACACAGCACGCTTTATACATCACAACAATATCGCGACCTGCAACAGGTCGATCGGAACAAAATTATGTGATACTTTTTTTGATGGTAGTATTCTCTACAGACAGACAAACAAAGGGAAAGAGACGATTTGAAGAAAGATACTTTTGCGGCACATCAAGAACTCAAGATGTGCATTTTGATTTTAAAATGACTTTGGTTTTACCTAATATACGAAAACGTCATTTTTAAATTGTAAAATTAATTGCAATAGGGGATCAAAAAGTTCCGAATTTTTTTAAATTATCGAAAGTTCAGAGACTGCAATGAAAGTGCATCTCGGCCATTGTTATAATCGTTCAATGTTTTATTTGAGAAACAAATTAAGAAAATACTTGGAGAAAATTTTTGAGAGCATTCTGAAAATATCATTAGGGCTTCACGTACTTCACAAAATCAAAATATCGATTTCAATACGCAGTGTCTCGAGTGCGGGCAGATCGATAGGAGAAAATCGTATTAACGCTTTTTGGGCTAGAAGTGTCCACAGACAGGCAGAAGGACCGCCTTTTTTGACGAAAAGTACATTTTCGGTATCAAAAACCCGAGTGGTTACGAATGGTTATAAAGTAATTTAGGAGGAAGGAAACTTTTATATCAACGGCTCCAAAACATTATTCGAATTCAAATTTTGTTTCAATTTCCGTCTCTGAATTAAAAAATTTTTCAAATATATTTTGTGACAATTTCGTATCTGTTTAACCTTTAATATATTTTATAAGTTGCTTTCAATGATGCTTGTTTTCGACTTACTACTTACCACTCATAAACTTTCCTACTTTTACTTTCGTAGATTGTATAGTATTAACTAATTTGTAAACATGTGGCATGCGGTTAAGCGCAAGAGCGGGCCTGTAGCCCCAAGCCTTGCCATATCAATAAAGGCATTATTATTATTATTATTATTATTATTATTATTATTATTATTATTATTATTATTCCTGCAGCATTGCAATATTTCTCTAAATAAACGTGCAAAGAATTGACAATAAGGAAAATATTTTTTTTCTAATATCGGAAGTTATTTATATTTTCTGCCTTTTTCCTTGCTGGTGCTGTCGCTCTGAATATGGGTTCGCAGCGATGCTCTGTTGTCGAGGTGCGGGGGAGGGGCGACGCCGCGCGTGCGCGAGGGTCGCGGTGACAGTTGCGCAACGCCCGGCGCACACCACCGCCTCACGCTGTTGTCCCGTGCGGCCCAGTAGCGCTGGCGCCTGAGGCGCGGCAAGGGCAGATCCAACAAGGGCCCCAGTCGTTCTTTTAATTGCGCGGTGGCACTCAGGGGCAACTGACCCTGAAGCCGGTGATCGCTCCTGCGCTTCCCCGACAGCGGTGGGAATTACGACACCAGCTATACTTCGGTTTTACTTTTTGGCGCACGGGGGGGTGTCATCGAAATGGAATATCTCACGTATTTCGCGTCGGTCTTCTTTGTGCTGCCAGGTGACGCATGATCGCCAGCACTGCTCGATACAGTCGCGACCATTCGACTCCTAGCAGCACGACCGAGAACGACGCGAAATACCGTGAGATATTCCATTTTATTGACACACACCCGTGCGCCAAGAAAGCAGTTGTTTATTCTTCGCAGTTGTTTATTCCTGAGATAAAGAGGTACTCGTAGGGAAGGGTTTCACGCAACATACAAAATAAATTTTCTTTGCACGCTTTCCTCTTCCTTGTCCTTCCCAATCAATAGTTAAATCAAGGGGAAACACCGTCACCCCTCTGGTTATAACATGCACTACACAGAACTAATACCCATGATAACTGACGCGTCAAGAAACACTACATAATACAAAAAGACGATTTAAAATGACCAAATTGCCAAGGGAAAATTGATGGACTTATTACTGGTAGCTATGATTCACAAATGTTGATCATTACAATTAATATATAAGATATATTTAATCCATTTATAAGTATCCATACAACAATACATATGTTAAGTGAAAACTGATAGATGATGGTATATTTTGAGATGACATGAAAACTAAAAACAAAAACCTTACAGTTTGTTGAAAATAGGGCCTCACATCCGTCAGCAAAAATTAAACACAAAAAGTAAATATTGGTTTAGTGGGGAAATGTCGTTGGCATTTAAAATTAAATGATCACAGGTGTTGTCATTTAACAAAAAGTCAAACTAATAACTAAAAATACGGTTCGGACTCAAATAATTGCTGAATACCAATATGTCAAACAAACTTCATTGTTTCATAAATTACAATTAGTAAAATTTGAACTCCAAATATAATTTTATCAATTCATGCGCATTATGAAACATGGCCTTATAGATCAGGCAGACTTTCTACCATGACTCCTTTCGAAAATAAGCTCATTCCGAAAACCCATATTCAAAAGAATCTTTAAGTGTATTGAGATTAAGAATGTTTCATTTCGTTACAAGCACTTACTTTTATCAGTCAGAAGAGTGGCAGTAAAAATGTTCTCCACAACTCAAATCCATGAAGGTTAAACATGTACGACCACACATTTTGACTGATGTGTCGTGAACAGCGGAAATCTCGAGAATCTGCTCTTATGTACAATACATTTAGCAAAGCACTTAAGTAGGTCGCGTTTCGATCTCGCAATCACAAAACAGTTTTCTGTCGTGATATCATTGTGACCTTTGACTCA
>JAHLJT010002406.1:21385175-21467738 GCA_031308135.1 Acheta domesticus | reverse complement strand
CCATTCTCTACTCTATTAAAACACTTCTCTGAATCTCCATCCCCCAGCCGTTCAGAATACACGTAAATCTCACTGTCGCTCGCCTACCTGCAAGTACGTATACTTATGCTTATTTCCATCCATTAAACATATGTCATAGTACCTTTTTTACGGCGTTAACCACATTCATCAGAAAATGATATCTTCCAAACATTTAGTCTCTTGTACACTTAATGCACTCACGTCTACACGCAATTAAAATCAATATTCAAGTTACTTTTCTAAATAAAGCGAAAAAAACTATTACTATTACACTAAAACAAATATTTAGGGTTAGACAACTGACTGTGAAAAAATAAAACAAACAGTCCTCTAAATACACAATCCTTACATTGATGAAAACAGTAGAAGATCTCAGACCTCTTCTCCTCTGGTGGCGCGCAGCTTAACAATTGACATTGATCCACTATTGAATCTGTGATGTAAAGCCAGGCGAAAAAATGCCGGAAAAGTAATTATTTTGTGAATATAGTAAGGTTTGCGATTGTAAATCATAGCCTATGTTACTCCAGACCTTTAAAGGAAGCTAATACAAAAGTTTCATCAGTATTGGTTCAGTAGATTCAGAGATATCGCGCTGTAAGTCAGTGCACTCTGTCTTTTATATATTAGTATAGATAGTATAGATTACTAGTTTATTTAATCACATTTTTTGTGCAACCTTTATAATACTTTCATATTCAGCAGCATGATAAACTGTCTAATGTCACCGCTATTAAATTTCTTTATTTTATTGAGCACTTTTTTACAACTAAACAATTGGCATTGCCGGCGCAATCTGCAAAAAGATACTTTTCTTTCCATGCTGCATTGCAAATTGTTTTTTTAATTTCCAAATTACACTAATACGTTTATATCTAGAAACTGTTCCAATTAATATTACAAAAGTATACTGTTTTTTCTATCGTAATATCCTTTCCCAGAGCTGTGATATTTTTTCATTCCGAACAACGGAAAATACCCCGTAGAAATACGACGCGACCCACTGTGCCACATGCCGCCGATCGATATTTGATGACGTCATTTGCTCTTTCTGCGGCGAAAGAGAAAAGAGCAACCGGAGACTCCTCCTCGGAGCAAATGGTTGAGCGGCCCTGGCTTAAATGAAAACTAGTTTTTGTACTTTTCCAAACACATGTCATATGTGGAAAATTACTTCCTTACCTTTCCAATTTAGTATTAAAATGCACTCCAATACCAATACCAATTTTAGTAGTAGGTGGGAAAATAAAAAAAGAAAATACATTAATAACAATTTTATTGAAGTAATGTTTATTAATGTGATAGAAGTGTATGCATCATTATATGAAGCTTAGTATATTAAAATTACAAGATTTACTTGTAAAATGAAATATCACTGCCCTTTGAATATCTGTTCGTACACGCGAATGCAGCACAAGACATCACCGTTTTAGATATAGCGAACACACAATGAAAGCACTAACAAAAATCCCCAAAATATTCAACACATATCAGACGCTCACTCCATGTGTTGCCATACTAATGGCCGACTTCCTCCTCTTCAATTTGCAGCTGCACACTAGCGCTGTTGCACTCTCTAGAATAGAGTAGTAGTACCTCTACAGTAATAATATTAGACGGGATCCAACATGATGAAGTTGTGCCTCGTGGCATTGAAATCCATCTTAAGTTAATTTTCAATGTTATATATTGAATAAATGCATATTTCAACGTATTCCAATATACGGTTATTTATTATTCACTCTTGAAATAATTTAGTGTTGTATGATTTATACTATTTACCTCTTAATAGAGGTTTCTACGAACAACGTGCTATGTCGTTCTTCGATCACCGTCAGCTACTCGTTAGTATGTCTCCTGCTGGCGCTGGTCGCTCACAAAATGGGTCGAGATAGGGCGTCTTCCCATTAATTTGCGGTGTTCAGACAAGCAAATTTCCTATTGGTTAATGTATTCGAGCATAGAATTTGTAAACCGGCGCTTCTATTGTGCGCTTTCTTGCGGTGATAGTGGGTACTTCTTGTACCACGTTCTGTCAGCACAGGTGGTCGATTTCATTGTAAACGCTTCTATTGATTCTAGATAGCGATTACAATATATCACTGACAAATAAATACACTTTCCGTTCTACTAAATTTAAAAAGGTTTAAATATTTTTTCTACTTCACTAAAAAGAATGAATGAAAACCATTATCTTACTTTCAAATTCTTTAACTATTCAGTATGCTAATTGCCTCGGTTAAAACCAAGATTTTGATATCTCATATTCTTGAAATTACAATGTAATAATTAAGCTCTGATCAAATTTTCTCTCAAACACACTAACATTCAAATCTACTCAGTTCATTGTAAATCATCCTCTTATAATCCTCTTGTAAATTTAAGAAAACGGCCTTGGATTACATTATTACATTATTAAAATATTTTAATAACTGTATCTACGTTGTAAAAGCTTCAGGCAACACATGGCTAACATTTGATTAACGGTCTGGCTTTAGCGATTGGCTAACTGGGATTGGAATTACTCCCGTCAGCGTGCAGAAACTGACCAAAAGCGTGGGATCCTTTCCTCTGTTAACTCGTGATATCAGAAAATGAAAACTTGTTGATTGGGAGGATTTGGGGGTAACTAAACACAGCGATTGCCTGGTAAAGAACAGCCAACAAACCAAAAGTTTGCAAGCTTAGTTCTTTTGAACGAAAAGAAGAAGCCTGAAAAGGATTTTTACGTCATTTTTCTTTGCTTTTATCGCATTTCAAGAGCATGTTGTTGATGATTTTGGGGCTGCTTAGGTCATCAACATCTGCTCCCTAATAATCAGTATTAACTTCGTTACAATGTCTCAAAGTTTTCCTCGCCCATTAACGTTCTCAAAGGATACGAGCGTGGCGTAATTGAATTCGAACATTTTTCATCGTAATTTCAGATATATTTTGCGCTTTTTTCTTTGAACACGACGGCATACTTAAGATCAATGTTGTCAAGGTCGATGCCACGAGCGAGACACCGTGGCGCAGACAAGATCATGACATGCTACGGTGCCACGAGGCGTGCCACAACCACCAGTAGAAGACATTGACACCACTGGTTTAGATCAAAATGCAACGTAGTACATCTTGCTGAGCTTTTCCAGCAGCAAATAGAAATCGTGTATGAGCATCGTGAAATCGTGAAATCATGAAATCAATTATATGAGCACTATATGTATGTTGTATTTATATGTAGTGTATTTGTATGTTATGTAGCCCTGATGAAGGTGAAATATACGACCGAAACGTCGGCAATGTAAGACGTCTTATTACTAAGTGGACCTATTTTCATCCTAATATCCATGTTCATAATCATAGTAATTAATACCTTCTTCTACTAAAAACCTGACCTAAACTCATGAACCTCACCATCATTATTCCCACGTGTCAAGAATCATTGAACGTCAACATAAATCGTTTGTGTGCGCGCGTGCGCAGTGTACGACTCGTCGACGAAGGTGCCCGACGGGCTGCTGACGGGCAACGTGGTGCAGCTGGGCAACTTCGACGAGTGCCTGGCGACGCACGCGCTGGACGCCGAGGGCCACGGGCTCTTCTGGGGGCAGTACTGCCTGGCGGGGCTGGCGGTGGAGCGCACGTGGCCGCCGCCCAACGGCTCCGCCCCCGCCAACAACTCCTTCAGCGTGAGTGGCCGCATGCAATCTGTGCATTGGAAACACTGGCAATTTTGAAACCGGATTTCTTACCGGGAGAGATGGCTCAGTGCATCAACCTGATGTCACTGCAGTCCCTCTGACCGGGAGGTCCTAGGTTACACTCCCGACGGTGGCAGGATTTTCGACATTAGTTTGTCAGCTAGGTCGAGTTCACTCCCAGTCTGGAGGAGAATTCTAGCGGCCGGCTGCTCTGATCAACACCAGGTGAATGCCGGAGCAGTATCCTAACAGACGGCCACGAAACCGCGCGCGATCTTTCCTTCCTCTTCCTTGTTCTATCCTCTCCTCTTACACACACACACACACACTAACATGCACTACACTACCACACATGTCGGGAGACCGGTCGGGAGCTTAAAGATTGTCCCGGCTGGGGCGGTGCCGCGCTGGTGGGAGATACTGGGTGGGGGGGAAACCTCGCTAGTCGACAGGGGGAAACACGCACTACACTTACGGGACTAAATGACCTGAGCAGTTGACGCGCCCGGAAACTCGAATCAATCAATCAATGAAACTGATTTATCCCTTTCACTACCAATGGGACATTCAGTTAGTAACAGTCTTGTTTGTATTGTCTATAATTTGCTGGAAAATCGTTAACTTTAAGTGAAAAATTAATACTAATGAAAAAATGATAATTGAATAATACTGATATGAGAATGATACGATAATGATAATTGAATAATACTGATATGAGAATGATATGATAATTATAATTGAATGATAATGATGATAATGAATGATAATTGAATAATTGCAGTTAAAATGTAACTTTGTACACCTAGACGAAACGGCCTTGAATTTGAAATTTACCATCACATTTAGTCGCTCGGGAACTAGTGGCTGCGAAGGTTTCCAAGCAACAAAATGTGCTCGTGAACTTCAAATTCAAGGCCGTTCCCGTCTCCTTTCAGTTCGTGACCTTGAACTGTTGCTATGTTTAAATCGACGTATAGTTGTAAGCTGCTCGGAGACTATACTTGGGTTTTTCGTCCGTGACCTTGGTGCGCCAAGAACGAAAAACCCAAGTATAGATGTCTGCTTCTCTCCTTCGCACTATAACACTATTTTGGGCCACTCAAGGCTCAGCTAGTTCATTCTCAGGCATTTCTCCTTCACTCCGTTTCTCGGAGCGAACATCACTTCTTGAGCTTGTCGTTGACGACGAAGTGCTTGTGCTTGTGCGCAGAACCACCTGCTGGCGGCGCTGGCGGGCCACAAGCTGCAGTGGGCGGTGTGCCTGCCGGCGTCTTGCGCGCCCGAGGACCTGGAGGCGCACCTGCAGGAGCGCATGCCCGAGCTGCTGCTGCCCGAGGCCGCCGACGGCGACGCGCCGCCGCCCTTCGAGCTGCGCGCCTCCGTGCGCGCCTCCAACTGCTACCGCGCGCGCGCCACGCAGCTCGACGAGGCCGGACTGGGGAGCCATGTGAGCAGCCCTTCACCCCCTTCACCTCCTCACCCCTTCACCCCTCACCTTACACCCCTTCGCCCTTCACCCATTCACCCCTTCACCCATCACCCCTTCACCCCCTCACCCCTTCACCCTCACCGGCTTAGGTCCTAGGGCGCCACTCCCGGTGGTCGCAGGATATTCCCTACTATGGTCCGATTAAATAAGTTGGTGATTGACAATTGTGCTTCTGAAGTTGTAGCTTCGTACAATATGAGTGTACTATTTGGTTACTTTAATAAGTATTTATTGCAAATGTTTATTTTCGTGTCCCGGGAGCACGTGCTCAGTGGTACGTAAACTGTCAACGTCGTTCCCTTCCATTCGCAACTGTCAATCACCAACTTATTTTAAGCGGACCGTAGCTACAGTACGATTTTTATAATTTGGCTCTCAAGACCTGTCTTCACGATGGAATATGTCACGGTATTTAGCGTCTTCTTCATTCGTGCCTCTATATATTGCATGATCGCGACCGTATCAAGCAGTGCTTACGATCATGCGATATCTAGCGGCAGGGCCGGGAAACACGCGAAATGCTGTGTGAAATTCCATCGTGGCCATAGGGGCTTGAGAGGCAAAGTAATAAAAATCGCACTATACATACAGTGGAACCACGGTATTCCGAACTAATTGAATTTAATGGATGCCTTATTTTACGTGGCGAGACGCATGCCATGAAGTCTGCTCTTCCGTCTGACCACGCAAATTTTGCTACGCTCCTTCACCAACAGGCGGAGAAATAAGGTATAACTTGGGCGACGAAACAGGTGATTTGAATTAAGCTGAGAGGCTTCATTTAGGCTTGAGGATCTTTTACATGCAGTAAATCTACTAACATGGGACAGCTGGCTTTACTTCCTCTTCGAAGGAAGGCGTACGAAGCATTTTTCCCCCTTAAAAAGTCACGGCTTCGATGGGGTTTGAATCCGCGAACTTGGATATAACATTATGACATTAACCGTTAAACCATCGACGCCAAATTGAGGGTGTGGTCAGCTCTGCTTCGGAAATGTTCGGATTATCCGAAAAACGTACATTACTTTCTGTACATCTACAAATACGTCTGTAGGATTACCAGACACAATGCATTGTAGCGTGCGATGTGAGAAAATGGCAACGTAACGTACCGATATGAGGAAATGGCAATGTTGAGAACAACGGAGTGCAGTACGTACATAACCGGACGTATGTGGTAGTAGTTGCTACACTCTTTAGAAGAGTTGAAGCAGTTTTTGTCGCTTCTGTTAAAGGATATTTTACGTGCAGTATTCAGAATTGAGTTTACTTACACTGTGTTAATGATTTTTCGTTCATAAATTAAATTATTACAAATCAGGTGTTTTTGTTCATTTTCTCTTCCATCCCGAATATTGTTCGGATCATCCGAAATTTCGTACTTTCGGGGTCCATAATAGCGGGGTTCTACTGTACCTAAGTCGAATTAAGCCACTGGCTAGGGGAGAAGTCTAGTGACTGGCTGCTCTAATCGCTCGTTTTCAATTGTTTGTCCGATTGACACTAGGCTTATAGCGACACAGTTTCCTAACAATATATCCACGGACCGAGCGCGATCTTCCCTTACTCTTCCTTGTCCTGGCTTCCCAAAAGTACACTCACGTGCACTACATTACCACACATATCGGGAAACCAGCTGGGAGCTTAGAATTTGTCTCGGCTGGGGCGGTGCCCCGCTGGTGAGAGATGCCTGAGTGGAGAAAATCCCGCAAGCCGATGTGTGGATCAACGCTAGATCTCGCCATCCGGCGGAGGAAGATCACCGCCACCTCCTACGATACAACACGCACTACACTTACGGAACTAATGCTTACTAATGCTACACTTACGGAACTAACCTTAGCAATTGAATCCGGAACCATTAATCAATAAATCGCAAATGAAATGAAAAGGGTGGTTCGTTTCTTTTGCGAGTACAAAATCTGCTCATTTCAAAAACGTGAAATGAGCTTCCTGTTTGTATAAGCTTATTTAAATCCGTCGAAATCAACTTTCCAAACACCAACTATCGCTACACCAATACTCACTCCATCAACCCTATCACAGCAATTGAGTTTGAGCAAGTAGGTCCTACTTGACTGATTGGTTGACGTTTTCGGACACCTGCTATGGTCATTAATCTCGTTATTAATAAATAATTTTCTAGTAATGAATTAATATTTATAGTAATTACCAAACCACATGTTAGTTATTGTTTAAAAAAATAATGCTCAATAATACCAATTTGGAAGGTAATTTTTAATTTGAGAAAAGCATCATACAATTGAATGCATATAATATAACAGTGACTTTTTTGTTACAGCCTGCTATTAGCGACAGTGTTTGGTATCGTGATAGCATCCACAGCCTATGATGTCACACATCCGGACACCAATAAAGGTATTCTAGTTTTCTCCAAAGCATAAGCTTGGGAAGGATAAGCGTTTTGGAGGCAAAGTTCCATAGTGATTAATATATTCATAAAATATGTGAGCAATGTAAATTGCACAAAGATTGTTTTTGGTCATGTTGTCAGAAATCCGCACAGTCAATGTTGTTAGCTTGATACCAATTGTTTTTCTTCTTTTCTGCATGAATCCATTGGTGGTAGAATACGTTTTGCATCTAATGTTTAAAGAGTAATGACGTCTTTCACAGAGGAATAACGAAGAATCTGCTCCTTGTTATGTGTGGAAATGCTTCGCCGAAGTAAAGTGTTCTTGAAAACCCAAAAAAGGCCTTAATAGAAATGTGTGAATTTTCATAAAAAGCTTTCGGAATTTTCACTGATATATCTTTCCGAAATGTACATTTTCCAACACATCTTCTTCATGGAAATAAATTCTGGAAGCTTGAAATGCGGTTTTATATTCCCTTTCTTCTTGGATCATTGCTATTTCTTCGCACTCGTGAGGTATTTAAGCCACATTGTGCGACATTGTACTTTGGCACACATCTTTGAATTTCGTCCTCAGTTTTCGTTTACAGTAATCGCTTGATATCCTTTAGAGTTTCTTATTGCGACCCGGTAATCGAGAAGATTGCTTACACGCTTTCGCTAATGAAAAAATAAACTTTTACCAGTACATTTGAGGAGGCGTTTTATTCTGACCCAAAGCATGCACGTTTACACGACGTTAAGGTGCCAGTAACATTAAACACAAAGAGACTATGCATGTAAAGGTCATGAGAGAAGAAAGTTTCTTTATCGTTGGAACTTATGTTTTTTCCCGCATAATACTTCTGACTGACTTCTTGTGTTTAAATGACCTCTTGTGTTTAACACATTATTTGAAGGCTCTCGGCTGTCCAGGTGACGCCACGTTGAAGGCATTGATCCCAGTCCATATATAATATATACATCTGGGTGCCCACCATTCTGTCGCATTGCAGCTGAAGAAAAGCACTCCAGCCCTGATGGTCGAAGCGTCGGCAACACCGCGGTCGAAGCGTCGGCGTCACCCGGTCAGCCCAGAGCCTTCACATGAGTGTCCGCAGAATCCTACGATTGCAGCTTATTCTTTGAGCTTACTTGTCCTGACAACAGGGTTGCCAGATGTGTTGCGAGCTCTTTTCCCACCACTACTAAGGAATTTCCCCAAATCACCTCTCCAATGAAACACAATTCCCCAAATTTAAAATGAAAAATATTCTCCAAATGATGGACCAACGACATGAGCTCACCCTTACGATTACATTGGCTGTCCCCTTAAATTAAAGTAATTGAAATTAATCAATCTTTGTTCTCTAAGCTGCTCCAAGGCGTGTACTGTGTTTGTTTTTCTCATGTTTTTCTTTCTCTATGCCTGTCTTTTATTTCTCTCTTTTTTGATACATAAAAATGAGAGAAAATAACGTTTAATGTTTCTTTTTTCTTATAATAGTTAAGTGATTAATATTTCTATCTCGGATCCGGAAGAAAATGATTTCCCCCAAAACTCTTCAAACATTTCCCTGTTCTTTATCTCTCCCCATTCTTTCCCCCAACGAAAAAAATCCCCATTTTGGGGGGCAAAATTCCCCAATCTGTCAATCCTGCCTGACAATGCTTCTTTGAATAATCAAGATGGGTTCCATTGTTTTTTTAGACAATCGATTCTTCATTACGTGGAATATTAACGTTTCATAAAAACTTATTTATTCAAACACTTGTAAATATTACAACAAATAAGTTTGAATGAATAAATAAGTTTTTATGAAAGGTTAATATTCCACTTAATCAAGAATTGATTGTCTAAAAAAAACAATGGAACCCATCCTGATTATACAATACCACAGACAATCAGAAACATAAATTAAGTGCTCCTTTGAATCGCCCGTGCGCAGACGCTCTGTGGCTGGCGTTCTCCGTGCGCAAGAACGCGGCCGCGCTGTTCGCGACGCGCGCGCACGGGCAGATGGCGTCCGTCAACGGCATCAAGTTCCTCAGCATGGCGTGGGTGCTGCTCTTCCACAAGTACTGCGTCATGGTGGAGACGCCCAACGACAACAGCGACGTGGTGCTCGAGGGGGTGAGTGGGCCCGCACACTGCTTCCTTTTTTTCGCCATTTTTTTTCCCTTCCCCGTCTTTGACGTCGGGAATCACGTAATTTTAGTAACTTCATACAAACGGGAATTTTAAACTATTCTTTCGTTTCCATGTGATCATGGCGGTGATATCGGATTTCCAGTCCGGCGCGATTATTGGCGTTCAATCTTTTGCTCAGAATGTTTACTGAAGGAAATGAACGGATGTGGTGAAGAGAAAATAAAATAAGTCAACGTTTAAGCGTGGTGTACTGTTGTCTTTCACTTTTGTAATCCTTTGCGATTTGTGAAATTTATTTGTTAAAAATTCACAAATATGCAACAAAATATTTCAAATACTTCTTCATACATTCAGGTTACAAAAATTCGATGTTAAAAAAATGTTGCCAAAATTCGATGATGAAATGTTGACCACCAGATGGCAGAACATACAATTCGCACAAGGCATAACCCTCTTCCTTATTTTTCCACTCCCGTATTAAGCCTGTGATATATATATATTTTCTTCAAGACCCTCTTATCCTCTGCCACTTGTTCTATATGCCAACTTGTAAATGATAACAATATAATACACCTTTGTCATTACAAAATATTCTTATTTATCGAGCAACGAGGTACATCCGTGTAATTCAATTTCACAGAATATCAAGTAATTACTAATTTAACATACAGTTGCAGATTTTATAGGCTCTGAACAGGTGAGGTAGAATCAAGAAGCGCCGAACCAGCAAAAATGTAATAGAATGATCAAGAAGATCTCATCCTTTAGATTACAGTGTGAGGAACATTTCTTTGAGTCCTTTGGTCTCGAAAATTTTAGTTTTTAAAGGCCCTAGAACGCTTCGTTTAGGAGTTATTTAACGATATGCATTCAAAAATCCTGACATGGGTGCGAGTTGCATTTCACATGAATATAAGATGCTTTTCTTTACAAATCCTTCATATTTTTAAAGTGAAAATTCCAATTCGTGACATCTCCGTGAAATTGTCTTTCTTTAGAGACCTTATTTGCGAAGACTAGCTGCTTGTGAGAGCTAAAAACGGGAAGGTATACTACTGAAATAATATACGAGACGATCGTTAATACCGTTTCACCTTCAGTTTACCCTCTTGAAACTATTAGATATAGTTCTTTCCTAGCAATTATTAACGTAATGATCAGTGTATGCACCTTCCACTGTGAGAGCCTGAGTTCGACCACACACAAATCCATGTGGAATTTGTGGTGAACAAAGCGAAATATCGTCAATTTCTCTTCCCTCATTCCACCATTGCTCCTCATCATTCACCAGATAATCATTATGGCTATTTCCTAAGGATATCATCACTCATGGCCTCATTGGTTTTAGCTTTAAAGCGCCCCGCAACCTAAATGAAAGAAAAATTTAACTAATGAATTAATGCTTTCCCCAGCTGAAGTACGACTGGACGCAGATGCCAATCTCGAACGGCGGCACCATGGCTGTGAACTCGTTCTTCGTGATAGGCGGCCTGCTGCTCACCAACGGCTTCATCCGGGACCGTGTCGCCGGCCGGCCGTTCAGCCTCATCAACTTCTACGTCTACCGCTACATCAGGTGAGCTCTCTTCAAACACTTCTCTCACTTTCGAAGGTACTCCTCTCACTTCATGTAAGGTACCCTACAAAAATTAAAAGAAGTTTCACATTCGCAGGACGACGAGAGTCAGATCGATCAGGGAATACCCATTTTGGAGAAAATCCTGTGAATGGTTTACACACTTTTTTCTCCACAGAAATAAACACGTTTTGTACATCAGGGACCACCAAATCGTGTACTTCCGTCACACACTGTAACAATATGACTTTGGGGACGCAGAGACCGTGTATGTCAACATCTGTAACAATATAGTTTCAAGGACCATCAAATATGTATTTCCTAAAAAAAAAAGTGCATCAATAGTTCTCAAAGAGAATTTTTAGCGAAAAAGATTTGGAATATTCTACTGCAGCAGTTCCCAACCTGTGGGCTGTAAAAGTACTGTTGGGTGAAGACTCGTTTGTTTAATTATCATTCGACCAGAACGTAAAATAAGTTTTACTATCTCGCCTTACTACATACACAGTTAAGAGAAAGTAATGTAACTGTCTATAACTACAATAAAGAAGATTTATAGTGAGAGCTATTTAAAAAAAGTCCCATTTGTGTACTTTTAGGACACACAAAACAATGCAGCAAAATGGCTTTTACGTCATTTTACACAGTGTATAAAAAGGGGGGGTATTTGAAGAAGGTTTTTGAGAAAATCTTGGTTTTAATCTTTTAATATTGTCTACATTTCACATAAAAGTATGCGAAAATCACTAAAATTTTCTAAAAAATACATAAAAATAATTTTAAAATCAAATTATGGTTAACAAATTTCATTTGAAGAAAAAATTGCTATCTTCAACATTATAGTTGTAGAAAGATGCGAAAAATTAATTTTTTGTAATTTTCGTGAATGCAGATGGTATTTAATCCAGAACACTGCGCGCCTGGTATCAACAAAAACATCGAACTTTCTGGAAACTAAAGTAATGTTACAGCGAAACGAAATCTGCCATCTTCATAAAATTCAACAGAGGATTTGTATTTTTGATTGCAACCATTTTGAATGAGCAAATGTAAGAGGGATATTGTGATACATTTTCCAGGATCACCCCCGTCTACGCGGTGGTAGTGGCTGTGTACGCAACGTTGCTGTACCACATGGGGAGCGGGCCGCTCTGGAACCCCGTGATGGCCATGCACAGGGAGAACTGCCGCCACCATTGGTGGAAGAACCTCTTGTACATCAACAATTACCAGCCAGTGACCAGCGAACTCGTGAGTACTTCAACGAACATTTTTCCCTTTAACATTCCTTTCAGGCGAATCGTAAAAATGTTTATAATGACTATAGCTGAAAACGCATGAGAAGTTTCAGAATGAAGTTGTAAGAGTGTCTAACAACTCGTATTTACACAGATATTCGTGAGAGCAATAAAAATTGAAGATGTTAATGCTAGGCTGCGTAGTTTGAAGTGTGTACTGATTGCCTGTGGTGCAGTGCGTTGTGCAGACTTGGTACCTGGCGGCGGACATGCAGCTGTACTGGCTCTCGCCTCTGCTTCTGTGGCCTCTGTGGCGATGGCCGCGCATTGGGCGCGCGCTGTTGGCAACACTGCTGGTGGTGCCGCTCGTGTCCACCTTCTGGATCACGTACGCGCGACGGTACCCCTGGGCCGACGCCAAGGATGTGAGGTGAGGCATGCCTTTGGGCCAGCAGAGACTGGACTGGTCGTTGTCTACTCACAACGACCAATAGCGTCTTCTCTTTTCTTTTATTTCCCCTCTGCACTCTCCCTCTCTCTTCCTTTCTCTCCATCCCTCTCTTCCTCTCTCTCTTCCTCTCTCTTCTTCTCTCTCTCTTTTCCTTTCTCTCTTCCTCTCTCTTTTCCTCTCTCTTCCCCTCTCTCTTTTCCTCTCTCTCTTCCCCCCTCTCTCTCTCTTCCCCTCTCTCTTACTCTCTCTCTCTTCCTCTATCTCTCACACACACACGTCCATATGCCATCAATGGGACAACTCTTGATTTCATGGTTGGAATTCTATCGAACAGCCATGCTGATTGGTGACTAAAATCGTCTTCCTAAACAATCCCGCTATTTCTCCATAAATTTTCCCCGTGATCTTGCCTCCAAGCTCTTATCTCGTTCTTTAGCCTGTAATAGTCAGCTTTGATCCATCATTACATTTATTTAAAAACACTCTTGAATTCCCATCCTGTCTAATTTTGTACACATTTTATTACGAGTCCTTATCTTTTGAGACCATCTGCAGCCTTTATCTATTTTGAATAACTCCATTAACATCTGATCCTTCTCCATTCACTTTCTCGCCTTCTACTTACTCAGTATGGAGAAAGTATGGTAGAGTATGGGAGAGGTTAAATGTAAGAAGTCATTGCATTAATACGCGTTATGTATGTGAATGTGGTATGTTAACATATTTTCAACTGATTTCAATTACTATGTGCTTCAACCTCCATTCTCTGTTTACTTACTAAGACTGCAATGTTAAAATCAAGGAGGTTAGGTTATACGCACGTATATATATAGGAAAGTATAACATTCTTGTTTTTATTCTACACGTAAGAATTAATACTATTCAAATATGAATAAATAGAAAATACAGGCAAAGAAAAGACGTTATATGGGGTATACTTTATGTGATTATTAACATTAAATTACTTATTAATCACAAAATTATTAAACATGCAACAATACGAATTGAAAATACGTAACAAAAACACGAAATATATGGGTGTATTTGATTTCATTTCCTTCAATATGTTCTCAATTTCTTGAATTGGTGTATCTTTTCCTAACACATAGCTCCGGCCCTTACAAAAATTTTCAAATCGTTTCCAAATATATTTTGTATTTTTAAAGATGTTCTCTGAAGTAGTTCAGAAGTAACTCAGTCTCAAAATTTTCAATATTTTCCTCAAAAATGGCTCTAAATGTTTTATTTCATTTTTTACTTTCTCGCTACGGAGTCCAGAAAAAATCATGTAATTGTACGCAAAAGAACGGCACATTTTCGTCAGGGAATTTCTTAATACAGGGACCTGGTAACAAGAAAAGTGGATAAATCCGTCCGTCCCGTCCGTCCCGTCGTCCCGTCCGTCCCGTCCGTCCCGTCCGTCCCGTCCGTCCCGTCCGCCCCGTCCGTCCCGTCCGTCCCGTCCGTCCCGTCCGTCCCGTCCGTCCCGTCCGTCCCGTCCGTCCCGTCCGTCCGTCCGTCCCGTCCGTCCCGTCCGTCCCGTCCGTCCCGTCCGTCCCGTCCGTCCCGTCCGTCCCGTCCGTCCCGTCCCGTCCCGTCCCGTTCCCGTCCGTCCCGTCCGTCCCGTCCGTCCCCCGTCCGTCCCGTCCGTCCCGTCCGTCCCGCCGTCCCGTCCGTCCCGTCCGTCCCGTCCGTCCCGTCCGTCCCGTCCGTTCCCGTCCGTCCCGTCCCGTCCCGTCCGTCCCGTCCGTCCCGTCCGTCCCGTCCGTCCCGTCCGTCCCGTCCGTCCCCGTCCGTCCCGTCCGTCCCGTCCGTCCCGTCCGTCCCGTCCGTCCCGTCCGTCCCGTCCGTCCCGTCCGTCCCGTCCGTCCCGATCCGTCCCGTCCGTCCCGTCCGTCCGTCCCGTCCGTCCCGTCGCGTCCCGTCCGTCCCGTCCGTTCCCCGTCCGTCCCGTCCGTCCCGTCCGTCCCCGTCCGTCCCGTCCGTCCCGTCCGTCCCGTCCGTCCCGTCCGCCCGTCCGTCCCGTCCGTCCCGTCCGTCCCGTCCGTCCCGTCCGTCCCGTCCGTCCCGTCCGTCCCGTCCGTCCCGGTCCGTCCCGTCCGTCCCGTCCCGTCCACGCAATCCAGTAGCTTGAGTGAGTTTGGGGTTATATGGAACATTTGTCATCAACACTGAAGATTCAAATAGAGCAACACAGAGTTGGCTTCGCAAATTGATTTCGATTGGCGGCAATCTTGATTTTACAGGGCGACTTCAGGACAAAATATTACAATAATAAGTGTTCCATTTATTTTACTTACACGTATGTATGGAGTATTAGAGAAAGCTATTGCTGTCACAAAAGGGCATTTCGTAATAATTTTAAAAACGTTACTAGATTGAACTAAAAAGGGTAACAAGAATTAGTAACACCGTGGGCAACGACGCGTATATCGTACAAGAGAAAATGCAAAACGAATTTGAACGAGCATGTGAATTGACAAGTCTTCTTCTTTCTTTTACTTTAGGCTGAAGCCTGTCTTTTTAAACAAATGAAATATATTTTAAAATAACTGACATTTCATGTAATCACTTTCATGAGCTCACATCCTACATTGTCATTTACATTGTTCATATTGTTCAAACTACCATAAATTTACAAAGTTTCTTTCCATTGTGTTCTTGGACGACCCCACTGTTCTCCTTCCTTCAGATCTTCTGTCTCTTGCCAATTCACTAGTCTATCTTCCTCCATTCTATATTGGTCATTCCATTTCTTCTTTCACGAATTCAGTCTGATATGGTGTCTATTTGGCATGATTTGCCGTATGTTACTATTGCGTTCTTTATCCCTTAGCGTTTTATTTACTATTTTTCTTAACACTCGCATCTCTGATACTACCATCATTTGACAGATTTTCTTGGAGTCTGCTCTGGTTTCGGCTGCATATGACAGTACGAGTCTAATTACTGCCTTATATATTATGATTTTTAGCTTCGTTTTTAAGATATGGTTTGTACCATATTGAGTGGTTGAGACAGCCTGCTATTCGTTTGCTTTTGTACTTTGTTCTTTTGCTTCTCTTAGAGATTTACCATCACCGGTTATCATTACGCCTAAATATTTTAACTCCGTCACTTGTTATATTGAGTGTTCTTTCAAAGCCAATTTGCATCGTAATGGTTCTTTCGAAATTGTAATGCATTTAGTTTTTCTATTGATATCTTCATGTTGTACGCTTGGCATGTTTTAAAAGTAGGAATAAAGAGTGGTTGTAGATCATCTTCCATTTTCTGCAATTAAAATTGTTATCATCTGCATAGCTGATAGATTTTATATTGTGAGGCTCTATAAAAATGATATCCTTTTTTATTAGCAAGGTTTCTTAAAATGTATTTCATTACTAAGTTAAACAGTATCGGGCTTCGTTGAATCTCCCAGCCTAACTCCTCGGGCTGTTTCTACGGCTTGAGATATATGATATTTTACTTTGATTCTGTTTCTTCTCTACGTCCTCTGTCATAGTTGTATGATACATCGTTTCCTAGATAGTTAAAATTACTCACTTGTTCAGAACCTGGTTTTCTACCACTATCTTAGATCTCACTGGATCTTTCCCGCAAAATGCCATAATGTGAGTTTTTGATGTGGATATTTCACAGTTATAATATCTGGCTATTTTGCTGAGCTTGTAGATATTGAGCTGAAGTTCATCTTCTGTTTCAGCAATCAAAACTTGATCGTCTGCATATAAGATGGAATTTAAAAAACAGTTTTCTGCAATCTCAATACCACAAGAGGCATAGCAGTTCCATTCCTTCAGCATCTCATCTATGTACAGATTAAACAGAGATGCTGATAAGCTACAACCCTGTCGTACTCCAGATTTATATTCAGAAATAAATTCGCGGTTTCAGCTTGATGTGTGGAACCATAAGAAGAACCCTTGGTAAGAAAACCCGCAAAGAAACACAGTTAAAATTCTACAAGACAATGGCAATACCAACCCTGCTATACGGTAGCGAATGCTGGGTTTTGAAACAAAGAGAATGAGCAGAATACAGGCTTCAGAGATGAAGTTTCTGAGGGCAGTAAAAGGTTGTACGAAAGCAGATCACGAAAGAAATCAAGATATTCGAAAAGAGTTAAGAGTTGTATCAGTCCTCGATCAAATCCAAAACTATAAAAGAAATTGGACCCAACATCTATACAGAATGGATAAGCAGCGCCTTCCTCAAAAGGCCTGGAATATCGACCTCTTGGGAAACGAGATCCCGGGAGACCAAGAAAACGGTGGACCATCGAACCGGAACAGGCCGTTGGGCCTAGACCGTGAAGATGATGATGATGATGATGACTTTGATTCTGTTGTTTGTGTATATGTCCACTATAAGTTTAATAAGGTTGCACGAAATGTTTTCTTTCTTTACCACGTCTATAAGACCTAAGCTATCCAATGCTTTCTGTATGTCTACAAAGCACATATAGGCAGGTTTATTGAATTTCAGAGACTTCTCAACAATTTGTCTAATGATGAAGATCGCGTCATTAAAGGATCTTCCTCTTCAAATTTCGCATTTTTAGTAGCGCCAAAATGCAATTTTCTTTAAAATGGCACATAATTTTTAAAGAAAATTTCCATTTAGGACGAGGTTTTTGTGTTTTTTAATATTCTAAAATTAATGTTTCCGTTCTACCAATAGGAAACCGAAAAATTAAGAAAATGACAAAAAATGTACTTTTGGCGGTGATAGACGGTGATAGATGGTAGCTGGCAAGAAAGAGTATGTGGAAATTCGGAATAGCTAGAGAAGACCCAAGAAATAGAAAACTAATACGGGAAAGTCTGTGCCATTCTGTAGCACCACTAGTTTATTCTTTTTTTAATTTTTAATTTAACTATTTTGTATAATGTTTGGGCAAATTCATCTTCGAGGAGTTGGATATAGAGTCCTTCAGCATTTTTTGTTCTTGTTTTAGTATTGTTCTTAGTTTGGCTAGCACCAAGTTATTGAGTAGTTTTATAAAAGAATAGAAAAAAATAAATTTTGCAGGACTTGCAGTTGTGAGCACGTAAACATTCTATTTGCTTGTAGGAAGACTTAATTTTACAGGCTCTTATCAACCATGTAAATTTAATAATTCATACATAAGATTAAGTATTTGTGTTCGTGTCCCAGGCAAAGGACATGCACAGTAAGTGTAGTGCGTGTTTTTTTTCTCGGGAGGTGGCGATGATCTTTTCCCCGCTGAATGGCGAGACCTGGCGCCGACCTACCGTCGACTAGCGGGGGTTTCCCCTCAACCAGGTATCCCACACCAGCGGGGCACCGCCCCAGCCGGGACAAGCTCTAAGCTCCCGACCGGTCTCCCGGCATGTGTGGTAGTGTAGTGCATGTTAGTTGTGTGTGTGTGTAAGAGGAGAGGATAGGACAAGGAAGAGGAAGGAAAGATCGCGCGCGGTCCGTGGCCCGTTTGTTAGGGTACTGCTCCGGCATTCGCCTGGGATCGGAGAAACTACGGAAAACTACCGATCAGAGCAGCTGGCCGCTAGAATTCCCCTCCAGATACCGATTGAATTCGACCGAGGTGATAGGCTAGTGTCGAAAATCCTGCCACCGTCGGGACTTGAACCTAGGCCCTCCCGGTCAGAGGGACTGCAGTGACATCAGTTGATGCACTGAGCCATCTTTCCCGGTCTGTGCGTCTGTGAACACTATTCTTGGAATTTAAACTATTAAACTATTCTTGGAATTTTTGACAAAATGAATATTCCCTGGTCGATCTGGCCTGACTCGAATCCTCCCGAATTATTGTGTCAAAAGAGTCAGTAGGGTCAAGTGATTCGGCTTCACGAGACGGATTGGGTGAGATGATCCAAAGTACGTGAAGAAGACTGTGGTTTAAAACCCTCGTAAGTCGTTAATGTTTCCAGGTGTACTTGAGACGTGGAGGCTTTCCAAACCACCTTCCGGAATAATGGTACAAGCATCAAGACGGAACCAAGAAATATTACGAGCAAATGAGTACAGGACCGAGATAGATCTCTGCAATGTTCGAGGTGTGTGAACGTGCTCTTCACCACCTCCCAGAGGTGCGGTGGTAGGTACCCCGAGAGACCCTGGTAGTCTTGTAGCCCTGGTAGAGACCCTAGTAGTCTGATCCGAAAATGTGCCTATTTTTCAAAACGTTCGTCCGCTTGTTCATCCATCTGAGATCATCTCCAGCCCCTGGGGTTTAAAAAATAATTATTTAATTTTGGGGATATTTTACATGAAGCCCCTGGGACATATTCAAAATTTTCTCAAAACTGGCTCAATTTCTTTTATTTTCTTTTAACAATAAAGTGAAATTATATTGATGACATAGGTTCAAATTTAACTATTAACTCTGTATTTTTGAAATTACAAATGTTTTACATATTTTTCGGCTTGTACCTACAACTACGATATTTGAGGTACTGGATATTATTTTTCAAACGACGCGTCGTTTGAAAAATAATAATTGACGAGAAGAAACGTCGCGACGTTTCTTCTCGTCAATTAGTTATTTCATCAAAGTTGTTAAGGCGTCGAAATAGCTGGTTTTGCCTTCGTGGTGTGGGAGAGTGAGTATCTTTGTTAAACAACTAGTAAGAATGCGCCTTTACTGGTTCGGGCAAGAGAAATTTTTGATATGACAAAACATTAAGGCAGTTAGCATACATTGACATTAGAGGCTGCTTTCCGTTTATTATTTTAGGAAAATATGTTTTACCTGCCTCGATAACTAGTGCATGCATGGATGCGTGCTATGCGCATTTCGCTCCGCTCCCGCGCGCCAAAGAATAATGTCTTGTCATGGAGTTTCAAAAGAACTCACCGATCGTCAATACATCATTTAATAGATTTACGATAAGATGTCTTACGTTGCAACACAATACCTGTGCAGTAAGTCCGCCTGATGATTGTGACAATGTGTTCTGACAGCATTTTAAGTAGAACAACTACTTTACTGAAGAAAAAAACAACAAAAACGATAATTTGACGCGCTTATCGTGCCGATGCGCGCTCCGGCCCGGTCCGAGCAAGTGGTGCGCTCTGCTGGCCTTTTGAGAAGCAGTTATTCCAGCTCTTTTTCCTTGTTCCTCATCTTGTTTTTTCTCTGCACTTACTATGCTCGCGGGATTTAGTGGGAATAAAACATTTTCTCGGGCGCGGTACGTTTGAAATGTATAAACTTTGTTCTCCATTTACACCAAGGAAAGATTATGACTGTTTCTATTTGAGATTAGTCGCCAAATAGGAATTATTTCAACCGTTGATGTGCAAACAAATGTTGTTGTGCACGTTATTTTGTGCACATTATTTTGGAAATATTGGTAGTTTCTGCAAAATTTTAAATGAATACTAGATTTTTTTAGGAATTTTCATATGAATAATATTAAAAAGATTTTGTAAAAAATCAGCTCCACTTTTTTTAACCTTCTGTTGATCGAACCAAAATCATTACTATAGAAATAATTAAAACATTACAAATATGATGTATCGGTATGCTGACTAAATTCTCTTGAGTTCTCAACATTATTTAAATTTTGTTCTTTGAAATAACTAAAAATAGTAACTGTTGATTAGACATAAAATAAGCTACATTCATACATCGTATTGAAGTTTTCCCGGATTTCTTCTTAAAAAAGCACATACATTTATTGTATTTTGTATTGATAGTGCTTTTTGCTTTTGCTTTTTTAGAACGAAAATCGAAATTAAATGAAACTGGAAAAATAAACAAAATAACACTTACTATTGGCGCACTTGACTGAAGCTCACGAGACAAGGTAGTCACCTCAGTTTTCTTCGCCTGTGATGTAATGCAGTCGACAAGGCGCCTGTCGGTTCGTCTGTGAAGGGTGATGAACAATATGTAAACAAAACGTGTTTAACTGCTTCGAGGCCTACGCTGTCGTTTTTTTTTTTTTTGCTTCCGTCCTCTTTGAAATCTAACATTATGCAATACCACTATACTTCGTGACACTAAGAAATATTTAGAGTGAAATTAGATATCAAAAAACATACTATAAAGCAATTTGTTTCGCCTCGTTGAGTCGTGTACAATGTAGTGACACGTTTGAGGATAATGAAGTTGACATGATAGGATAATGAAGTACACCAAAACCAAAGCTCCGTGTTACTACTATTAAACACGTAGAAGTGCGTTAGCGATCGTACTTCTTCCAGAGACGAGGAGAAGGTCTTTAATTTTGATTGTTTGTATTTACCACAAAAAGGAATAAGCCCGAAGAATAATCTGAAGGAAAGTTACCATCTCTTGGCCTTCTAGCTGCCATGTATTGGCGGTTAAAATATATTTTCCCCATTTTCTTAATTTTTCGGATACCTAATGGTAAAATTAAAATACAACTTTCAGAATATTGTTGAAGATAACAGTCTGTGCCATTTACTTTCATCACTAGTTTTATTTCTTTTCAATTTTTATGTTCATTTGTTAAAAGAGTTTTATCAATATAAGATTTGAATACATAACCCATCTTGTAGTATTGTAATTTTCTTTCTTTTTAACTATAGAAAAGTTTTACAAAAATCAATTTTCCAGTTTTAAAAAAATCTAATTTGTGAAACTCAGTTTCTTTTAAAAAATATATTATAGTAGTTTTCAACCACAAAATTTTGGGGATATTTTGGGGATATATATTCATTGTTTTTTTTTTGTTATTTAAGGTCGTATCAACTACTAGGTCATTATCGACCACTATTGAATTTAACGTTATGGTACGAGGATGAAACAATATGGTGATGATAGGGGGTGAAAGGACGAACACATACAACCATGCCCGAGGCGGGACTCGGAACCCGCAACCCCTCGGCCCAAGATCACTACCGAAAATAATTGTTTTGTTTCAACTTTCTCGTGTATGTAGATCTACACAAAGTTTTGTAATTCTGCGGAAAATCGATTTTCTTATTTTAACCGAAATACACATTTTGAAGGTCCTTGTATCGAAAACGTGATTAATTCAGAACATCGATCTCTGTCCGTCCCTTTGTACGTCCATCTGTCCGTCCATCTCTCTGTACTTCTGTCTGTATACATTGCCGTGCGCCTAAATTATTCCTAAGGATTTGCCAATATCATATTCCCCTAAATAAAGATACCGTAGGCCCAATTCTCACTATTGAATTGGAAATTTCTGGCATTGTAAAAAATTGAAATGTTTTAAGTCTCCTTGAGATTGAAGATGGACATTTTTTGTTAAATGAAATTTGTTCTCTACATACGTTCTTTCAATTTTTATTATGCCCATGTTTTCGAAAATTTTAGTACTTTTCGCTGTTAGAAACATTTTTTCAAAAATTGTTCCAAAGGTTTTCATTAAACGTTTTGTGAGATTAATGCTAAATGCACTGAACAACAACATAAAAGCGCTTTTGATGAATTCTTTTAGGCAATATTAGTTCCCAGGTCGATCTGGCCCGACTAAAAGCTCGACAATTTCGAAAAACATTCTTTAAATTTTGGAGTACTTTACATGAAACCCGAAGGACATTGTCATAATTTTCTCAAAAATTGCTGAAAAATTTACAGAATACATATCTTGTTTATACCACGTTTGTCTAATGAAACTTTCGCGGGCCACAAGAAATGGCACCGCGGGCCACTTGCGGCCCGAGGACCGCCAGTTGGACAGCCCTGCACCACATCACAATTTTACGAAATTTCGATTTCTTGGTTTTTTAGTATTTTCAATCACGCCACACTCCAGGGGCGGATCTAGCCGATCATTTTGGAGAACGGCATTGCAGATTTTTCTGAAATAATAAACATATTTGTTATTATATTGTATATTTATGTATAGTAGACATGATATATTATTGTTTAAATAATTACATAATTCTAACATAATAATATTTAAACAATTTTGTCAAATAAAGGAAGATGAGGAAAACTCGAGGAGGTTTCGAAGGGGCCATTGCTCCCCCCTGGGTCCGCCAGTGCTACACACACAATCGTTACATTTGCAATTATCTATTAAATACAACTTATAGAGCGGTATTATATGACGCTACTACGTCCTCCACATACATCCGAATTGGCCCGTCAGAGCTACATTGCCGTTGATTGAAAATCTCTGAAGTTTGCAAACTAATTGTTTAACATTTCAATTTATCAGAATTGTATCCGTAAATTTTTCAGCGCTGCTTTTTTCTTCTTATCAAAGTCTTGTTCGATATGAAACTTGCATATTCGGCTGTACTTGTCATCATCTGAGGCGTAATAAAAAAGCTGAGCTCAGGGATAGGACCTCAAGGATCCACTGAGTCAACTTTTTATCAGACAAAAATTATTATAACACTAAAACTGTCAAATCATTTATTTCATGGTGGTACGTGTATGCTGGGCTGCGGGGGGAGAAGGGGGTGTCTGTGATTGGAAAGCCTGCTGAAGGGGTAGGGCAGAGAAACATAATTGGGAACCGCTGTTACAGAGTCATTTTACCTAGAAATATCTCATCAAAACCCCTTCCTTTCGCTTGCAAAACAATGTAAGTCAGTTTGTCAAGGTCGATGCCACGAGCGGGAGTCCGTGGCACGAGTGCCACGACGAAATCGCCTCCCCACGCAGTTCATTACTCTGCCACCCGACAACGCCATTACTATTGTAAAACAGCGGGATTACTAATAGTTCCGTTTCCCGACGCTAGTTGCGCAGAGAAGCTCGTGGCATGCTACGGTGCCACGACGCGTGCCACTGCACCAGTAGAAGACCTTGACCGCATTCACGTGAGTTGATGCAGTGTGTTGTGTTTGTGGCAGCAACGAGATCCGCAACTCGTACTTCCCGCTGATCCACGCGTCGGCGTACGCGCGCGCGGCGCCCTTCCTGGTGGGCGTGGCGCTGGCCTGGGCGCTGCACCTCACGCGCAAGAACCGCCTGCGCCTCCCCGCGGTGAGTAGTAGCCACTTTGCGTTCCAGCGGCCGCTCACGCAGTGCCACAGGCGTATCTACGGTACGGCAGGCATGGCATGTGCCATGGGCGCCACTCACAAGGGCCGCTATTTTCAGTATACCCGTTAAAACCAATAATAACAACCTTAATTCCAAGCATTCTCACAGGGGCGCAAATTCTATGCTTGCCATGGGCGCCTGAATACCTAGATACGCCTCTGCGCAGTGCACAGAAATGTACGTAAACGCGGCTCCACACATTCGCTATTCGGCGAACAGCGAGCAATGTGGAATCCCGAGTAGTGTGGATGCGCCGCTTGCTATTTGCCGAATGACGGACATTCGGCGCTCACCCTACCCGCCGCGTGTCGGTCTTTTGTTCACATCAGAGGGAGCGAACATTCGTCGAACGCATCCGCTGGTCGGGATCGGGCGAGTAGTAGCTCGCTGCTCGACACATGCCGAAAGTGTGGAGCCAGCTTAATGCTGCGCGAAAAAATGCGGGGAATTTTCGGCACATGAACTCTTATTACAGGGCCCTGGTAACAAAAAAATGAATAAATCCAGTTGATAAATTTAGAAGAAGAGAAAAAATTAACAAGCGGTGTATTCAGAATTCATGATAGTGTGACCTTGGAACGGAACTATTAATTGAATGCAAAACTTCTATCCGTCAACAACGCTAGCGGGTGAACTTTTCAGCCAATTTTCTCCAAAATTGATTTTCTGTTATCCATCTAGCTGATGTAGCACTCTCTTGAATTTGAAACTGAAATTTTAATTTTGGAGGGTAATTTACATAAAGTCCCTGAGACATTTTCAAGTTTTTCAAAAAAATGGCTCGATCGTTTTGGATTAACTTTTGTTGTTGGATAGTGTGAAGAACGTTTAAGAAAATGGTGCAGATATCATGTTCATTGAATACCCTGATTTTTCGAAAATTGCAAAAATTAAAATATTTTTCGGCGTCTTCCTACAAATATGAAGAATATTTTTCTCTTAATAAAATCAGTTTCTTAAAGGTAGATTTTTAAATTAAATCAAATACAATTTTTCGAAAATTTTTAGCACTTTTTGCGTAATTTTGCGTGGAATAAGAGGCAGTTTTTAATTTTGTTTAACAATTTTTATCTCAAAAAACAGCATCAATAATTTTAATTAAATTTGACCTCGAATAGCTCATATGACGGTTAAGATAATCATTCAGGTCTCAATTAGATAAACGCCCTGATTTTCGAAAATTGCAAAAATTCAACATTTTTTCGATTCTTCCTACTTCATTTTTGAAAATAAACATTTTTCTTAATGAAATGTGTTCATAAAAAACAGATTTTTAAGTAATATCGTGTTCAATTTTTTCGAAAATTTGAATATTTTTTGCGAAATTTTGCAATTTTCTTTAAACCATTTTTTCTTAAAAACTGTCAAAATTTTTGGATTATATTTTCGACCTTCGATTAAAGGACAATTAAAAGAATTGTGCGGATCCCATGTTTTTTAAAATGACAAATCGAAAATAAAAAATCGTCTTCGAAAATAAAAAAAATTGTCTTCTTCTTACGACTACTATTATGAAGATACATTTCCCCCTAATGAAATGTGTTCATGAAAAACAGATTTTCAAATCGTCATATCGAATTTTTCGAAAATATGAGTATCTGTTGAGTAATTTGATGTCAAATATACTTGCTCGTTCCAAATTTCCTGTGCTTTGTGAACGTAATAGAGGTGATTCCAGGCAATTGGATGCTACGTAAATTAGAATTTATATATTAATATTATTTCATATTTCTTTGTTTGTTTCTTACATTTGAGCTTTTGTTATACGTTTACAAATTAATATTTTAGTATAATTAACAGTAATTATTTAAAACCCATTTGAAATATATGAAAAAAAGGGCTTTTCGATCTTACAACACACTTTTGCCTGTTGGCATCTGTCGTCACCCAAATGACAACAAATTTAAGATATTTTTATCTCTTCCTAATAATTTCACTCTATCATTAATATTGTATTTGCAGGAAGACGCTGAAAAAATTGAACCTTAGGAAGTTTCGAAATCGGTGATTTTAACGAAAATTAGACATGCACCATTCACTCCACCGTTCTTTACGTTATCTTAGGACAACATTCGATCAAAAAATTTGGATATTTTTTCTGAGAACATTTTGAGTCTTTATGTATTAAGTACCTGCAAAATCAGTGTTAGTTCCTTAAATAACATAAGAAGGTCAATTTTGGAGCATATCGGCTGAAGACAGCCGTTTTGAAGGCAATCGATTTTTCGGTATCTACGTTCCACAAACCATGGATTCTGACTTCAAAATGATTTAAGAGGAAGTAATTAACTAACCAATATTTATCGACTTTTTCTCTATCAGGGTTCAGGAATGAGAGTTTTTTGGTCGAACATTTGTAGTTTTCCAAGCACGATTACAATACTTTCTCTTCTTACGAAGTAAGAGCCAGAAAGTAAACAAAAATATTAAAAAATTAACGTACAATTTTGTAAATGAGTCATTTTTGCGTATTTTCTTCTCAAAATTGATGCAATTTATTAAAAAATCTTAAAAAGGGAGCCAAAATTTTCTTTAATTTCCGTAATTTGTTATTTTTAATATTTGTATAGGAAGAGTAAAGAACGCTTAATTCATTCAGGTCTCATTTGGATAGAAATTTCTGAATTGCCGAAAACTACAAAAGTTAGAAATAAACAAGGAAATATGGACACTGCTCTTCCCCTGCGGTGGCTCCGGATAAAAAGTCTATTGAATACAATATTATGTATGGAAGAGAAGTCGCCAATGTTAGTGACACACACATATGTAAATTTCCACGAATACTTACACAAACAACTTTGTCCGAAATGGAAAACGAACTAGCAACTCTTCCAAACTAGGTGAAAAAACGCTCTCCAGCCTGAGCGGCCTGGACTACTAGGCATGGTGCCTTCGCCGTTGCTTATCTCGGTCGCTGCTCCCTCTATGAGCCGAAGGCTGAACTTCCTCGCCGTCTCGCTGGCATCACTGCTCCTAACAGCGTTTTATTGAAACATCTTTAACCACCTCAGTGTGGTAACAGCAGCGTAGGGACCCGAGAGATATACTCTATATCACATTTATTTATCTTATGCAGTACTTATATACAAACTAACTTCACGTTCATCCCTAGAGAGTATTTGAGTAACAGCGAGTGTGCGGATTCGTCATTCACAGTTAGACCCCTGCACCAATCGAGACATACGATGTGTCCATTCGACGCGCCTCGGTCTCCTGGTGGGGAACTGCCTTGGAACTTGATGAACTTCAAGTGAATACGGAGAAAAACAAACTGGAAGTAAGATTAGAGAATGAAAGGATATTTACATTCTTACGCACGACTTCTCACATTTATGCTCTCTGTGGAAATACCGATTTTCAAATGAATGTGTCTTAACAACTTATTTTTATTAAACTTACCTAACACCATATTCACAAAACGTACGAAATAATCGCCTTTTAACTTTGCCTACAAAAGAATTAATAGTACTATTGCGAAAGTAGAAGTGAACCCTAAATTAGACTGATTTCTTGGAGTTTTAATCTCTTAAAACAATTAGGTGATAAAAAAATGGAAATGTTAAGCAAATCCGAGGAAGAATCAAATTTAGTTGTAGATGATTTTGTGACTGAATTTTTGGAACAAATTGAGAATGATCTTACATCAGATTTAGAGAACAACGCGGAAGAACAGCTTACAGGTGATCTTTTATGTTAATTGTTGTGAATATTAGCAAAAAAAGCGTACGAAATGTAGCTGTCCTAAATTCTAACGATTCGCATCATCCATACCTGCAAGTATTTTGTACGGCGATTAAAATGTGCAACGTACCAGTTCATATCACGTATGGAGAATAAATACAAGGTCATGGGGTGTTGACAGATTTTGTACGGGAGTACAACATTATCAGACGACTACTACGATTCATTGGTATATCCAATGCCAGATTCTGTAAGAACGTATTTGAACAAAGCTATGCACGAAATTAAAAATTTTCAACATATGACAATACTTATAAAGCAGTTTATAGAGTCGGCGACGCCACATTCAACTAGTTTTTCATATATTCACAGTCTAGTCACATTAATGTGACCACCCGTCAACATTCTGAGTAAAAGTTTCAAAAAAAGTTTCAGTTTCTTGTCATTATCTCCAGAATGTTATTGGAAATATTGTATATTTACTTTTAGATATGGTGCAGAACGGTGACATTCAGATATTGGGTGATATGAATAAAAATGAGCTATTACTTCTTTCTCGAATTTTCAAAGCAATTGCTTCAAGCAGCATGAATAAAAGACGCGAGTAATTGCTATTGTTTTGAGCAATTTCTCCATTGATGAGTAACTACTCGGCTGAGGAGCAATTGCTTATTTTTCGTATGAATAAAATCGAGAATTTGCTTCTAGTAGGAAGCAGTTACTTCGAATTTTTGGAGCAACCTCTGTAGGTGACTCAAACCGTATTCAATGGATACAAGAGAGGTTATATACGACTGTTGTGAGCTGGTTGTAAAGTTTTAGGTAGTGTGTGACTGAATGATGGAAGATTTCACAAGATTTCGCCAACTATGCACGGCAACTGTACCACTTAACCTAACACGGTCGACAAGATCAGGAACAAGCACGCGTCGCCATGATGGAAGAGAGAAGATAAAGTAGACAAACTAAACAGACGAAAATCAACCAATCACAACAAATCAGTTAGTGAGCAATTACTTAGCGAGAGAAGCAAATGCTCCAAGTTTCGCAAACCTTTTTATTCGTATGAAAAGAAGCAATTGCTTATGAGAAGTAGTTGTTCCTACTTGTACTCGTGAGCAATTGCTTTCAAGTACTTACTCATTTTTATTCATATCATCCATTAGCTCAGCAGTTAAGTTTCGAATAGAAAAATTTGCAAGCTTTTTGCAATATTGTAAAACGTATGAATTCTGTAAAATTTCTCTAACACAGGCAGACTTCCAAAAAAAAGCTACTACTTTACTACTTTTCTCTTCCCAGAAGACCCTTATTTCTAGATCCAACAATTTTTTACTTTTTTTCTACATTTGTAGAAAAATTAAAGAAAAAATTGGAGATATTTTTCAGAAAAGAATTGTTAAAACAGTCTATATTTGCAAAATAACATAAAAATTACTCGAATTATCGCAAAAGTATTCATGACCTTATTTCGGTATCGTCAAATATCGAAATATTTACACTCAATATGGTAGTTGTATTCGCTGAACAATTTTAAAATTATAATTCAAATTTTAAACTAATTTTTTAAAATAGGTTTTAACCTGAATGAAAAACGAGCCATTTTTGAAGTGTCCTTCACATTATACGAGAACACAGTTTAACAAAAAACTTGGAGCCATTGTTGAGCAAATGTTGAGTCCTAATCCAAATATTCGTTTCATTCTTGAGTTCATTCATATCGATCGGGACACATCGATTTTGGAGAAAACTGAACAGTTTAGGCGCTAATGATGACCACAGATTGGCAGGCAGACGTTTTGCCGTCAGTCGATATTTCGGAATCGAGAAGCCACAAAACGTAGATTCTGACTAAACAACGTGTAAGAGAAAGTTTATAAGTCGAGGTTCAATTAAGCACATTACATTAAATTACTAATCACAATTAAATCTGTTAATTTCAGTGCTTTGGTGGTGCTTCTACGCCATTGGGAAGTTTAGAATTCAACACTCATAATTCAGTTATGGACACGCTATTTTTATTTTAAATTTGCATTTTCAAACGTTTTGAGTCTTTCGAACATTTTTAAGGGTTGAGTGGTAGCGAGATATAAATTGCAAAATTATATTTGTCAACAGTTACAATTGATAGAAGAAATATGTGCTGTTGTAGTATCATTCTTTTGTTACATAATATATTTCTTAATAATAGATCTTAAATAGTTTCGTATACTTTTTTCCACAGTTCCTCCCTACAGTTAAAATAATCACAGTTGTCGCTCTATGACCAAGTTGTTAAAAAGCGACCTTAAAAAATGCTAATGAATGTGAATGTAGTCCCTGTGAATGGGTCGTTATGCCAGCTGTCGTGGCTCAGAGTAATGTGAAGTTTATGATTATGGTTGTGTAATTTTGCACACCCGAGCAAGCTCTGATGATGAAGAAATAAAATTCGGAAACGTTGGCAAACTGATGTAAAATGTTCATTCATGGACCAATACCCATGAACTACTGCATGGATTCTACTACAGATGGTCGTGAAATAAAGCAAAATAAAAAATTCGTTATGTTACCGGAAGAAATGAAACGGGAACTTCTTTTTACAAATTCACTACTGCTGTTAAAACAGAACCCAAGAATCCTGGATCACATTCCAGTAAAAAATTAATATATGTAGAATCCAAGCAAAGACGAGAGCTTCAAAACAAACAAGTTTCTTTATTAACAAACTAGTTACAGTATGGAAGTATCCGAGTACAAAGCCTTGCCGCCGAATATCCAGGAGAGAAGACCAAAAATCGTAGCCGGGTCGCCGATAGCCAGTAGAGGTGCCGAAATGTCCGTGGTCGCCGAAAATCCAGAAGAGTAGTCCGTAGTCGAAAGCCAAAGTTGTTGCCGCCAGTATCTTCTCCACTTGAATGCCGTACACCTCGCTGTAGACCCGTACTCCAAGCTCGCTCTCCTGCCTCTGCCACTCCGGGGCGGGGTCCGGGCCGCTTTATAGCCCGCCCGCCGCGGTCGCTCCCTGACTAGCCCTGCCATAGGGACAGCGGCGAGTCTTGACGCGCCTATCCAACCGCGACGGGCGCGCGCGCCCGGACCTGGCCGGCCCGCTGCCGCTGTCCGCCGCTTCGCTGGGTGGCGCCTCCGCTGCTGTGACGCGGCATGGCGGCGGGACATTTGACTGCCCGCGGGCGGTCACAGCAATATATGTGTATTTTTGCTTTTCATGTTTGCTTCGAAGCACACCGTTTGTCAATTGTCATACATGATGCTCTTTTAGACTCTGTATTACCGTCCCTGCCGTCTTTTTTTCAAGGAAGAGGTAATGTTGTGCGCTGTGCACAGGTGGTTGTGATCCTGGCGTGGGTGTCCCTGGGCTGCATCAGCTGGACCATCACGTACGCGCTGTACATCTACTACAAGCCCGACCACCCGTACAACGCGCTGGAGGCTGCCTGCTTCCAGTCGCTGCACCCGCTCGGCTGGGGGCTCATCGTCGCCTGGCTCATCTTCGCCTGCGAGCGCGGATACGCAGGTACGCTTCCTCATCTCCCTTTAGTCCGGCAGAAGCACCGGCTTCGGTGGCTCAGGGCATCGTCTGATTGCCCGTGGCCGGGAGGTCATGGGGTTTCATTTCCGTTGGTAGCAGGATTTTTGACACTAGCTACATATCCTTACCCTATTTTCGTCCCTTACTTACACTCACGTGCACTACACTGCCCTATTTGTCGGGACCTTACACTTCGGTTTTTCTATCTTGGCGCGTGTGGGTGTGTCATCAAAATGGAATATCTCACGGTATTTCGCGTCGTTCTCGGTTGTGCTGCTAGGATTCGCATGATCGCCGGCATTGTTCGATACAGTCGCGATCATGCGAATCCTAGCGGCACAACCGAGAACGCCGTGAAATACCGTGAGATATTCCATTTTGATGACACACCCCCTACGCCTCAAGAAATACAAATCGAAGTGTACAGCTTGTCGTGGCTAGAGCGGTGCCACGCTGGTGGGAGAAACCTGTTTTGGGAAAACCCCGCAAGTCGATGTGTAGATCGGCGCCGGATCTTGCCATCCTGCGGGGAATGATCATTGCAACCTCCGGCAATACAAACAAGTACCACAATTATGGGACTAATGATCTTAACGCCTCCGGACTCAATCAACGCAGCAGAAGCTTCAATCAACCCTGCCCCAACCTGTTCTTGCGCAGGGCCTGTGGCGGTGCTGCTGTCGTGGCGCTGGTGGCAGCCGTTGAGCCGCCTCACGTACACCGCCTACCTCGTGCACTTCGCCGTCTTCTACTACGACCTGGGCGTCACCCGCTCGCCCGGCCACTACACGCACTACAACGTGGTGCACATCGTTCTGGGCGACTTGGTGCTCATCCTGGCGCTGGCCACCACCGCCGCGCTCGCCTTCGAGCTGCCCGTGCTCAACATCGACCGCGCCCTGCTCAAGCCCAAACGTACGTTCTTCCACAGAAATTTTCTTTATCATCACTCCTAGGAAATAATAAAGAATTGTGGGCCATTGCGTTAATTTTGGCACTTGAAAAATGAGTTCTATAAGTTTCTGGTCTCGTCAACTTCTATTTTTCATACAAAGAAAAAAAATCTACCTTTTCAGTTTAATCATCTTTTACTCCAACCTCTATATACAACTGTACATTAACAAGTCTGGCTTTTCAAAATACACTCCGAAGTTTTGTTCGCAAAATGGTCAAAAACTACTTCCACTTCGCACAAAATTTTCTTCTCCAAAGGTCTTTCTGCAGTTTTGGTAAGTGGTTTCTACCACTTACCATTACATCACGTAGCCATCCGTCTTGTAGTAACTGCGTGCCCAATCTGGTCTGCTGAAGAATTGTCCAACACCTTGAAGCCACACATCTTCACAACATTGTCTGCAATCTGGGCAGTAAGCATAAGTGCTCTGTTGTGAAAAAGCTAAACACCATGAGTTTCACGCATCGCATCCAACTCAAGTATCTCTCTCCACAAAAATGAATGAGATTCAAACCTATAAGATTACCGCTATGAACGAAAAGACTAGTATATACCACTTCTGTTTTCCCACTTGATAAGCGTTATATTGGTCTGGCCGGAAACTTTGTGAGCCGCCTCGTAGCCATCCGTCATCCTTCTCTCTGTATGTCTCTTTGTCCATTTCTCTTACTCCAAGAAACTCCATTCAAAATTGAAAGATCCCTTTTAAATTCTCAGGGACTTGAGTGAGATCAGATCGATGGAGGGCGGTCAGTTTTTGAAATATTCATGTTAAAGGTTTAGGCGCGAAGTGTCGTCCACAGTCGAGCGGACAGACGCTTTTGAAGAAGACTGTCTCCTTATCACAGGCCCCCAAATCGTGTATTTTCGTCAAAATCTCGACATAGATTTGTTTGCAACATTACAACACTTTTTCAACACTATGTACACGACAAAGTAAAATTATCATCAGTTTAATGATGGAGGCTATTGTACCGTTGAACATTTGAATTCATTTTATAAGCAAATAATTTTCAATTTATTAATGTTTTGTCTTGCTACGTACGTAAGTACATACAATATTGTAATCAATATTGTACAAGAGAATATTTTAATCATACGGTGGAAGTAGGCATTTTTTCATCAGAAAACTTCGCATTATGGGGACCACGTAACAAAGAAGTGGATGAATCGTCTTCCTAAGTGTAGTAAATGATTTCCTCGTACACGTTATGAAGTCAGAGAAATCAATTTAAGACAAAGCGTATGTCCGTCTATGGAACTCCCTGGCGTTTAAACCGTTCAGACGAACTTCTCCAAAACTGATATTCTTCTATCGACCTTAAAGAACTCGAGACCCTGCGGCAATGGATATTGGCAATGGATATTTTAATTTTAGGGGTACTTTACATGAAGTCTGGAGCAATTCAGGTAAAATTTTAAAAATATTCAAAGTTATGATTAAACTTCGTGCTCAGCGTAAAAGATGCTAATCAAATCAAATCAAGTGTAGGTTACCCTTTCGTTGAAATTAAAATTTTCTAAAATTGCTACAGTTGAATTTTTACTCCGTCTTTCCACAAAACACAATTTTGAAGATAAGATTTTTTTCTCGTATGAAATATGCTTGTCCAAGTTATCACTATTTGTAATGTAAATGATAAAGTAAAAGTTTTCCAAAATATGAGTGAAATATATGAAAATATTTTGCATGAAATATGTGCCATTTTTAAACAATCATTTTTTCTAAAGTTTGTTTTTTTCTTAGAATTCTTACAAAAAAGTTCGCGGGATTTCTTGGAGAAAATGCAAATAAAAAAATAATTGAAAAACAGCTTCAAATTTTTATTTCTAGGTATTACAACACGAGACATTTAAAAGATTGACATAGGTCTCATTCTCGTAGAACTCTCTGCAATTTTGAAAATTGCAAATGTCAGAAATTATGCGACAGAGCATGTGCTTTTGTAGCACCAACACCTCGTGTTTTTGGGGGGGGGTGCAGTGCAGTGGAGTCCAAGAATGATGGAAAGAGGTAACTTTTGAGACGTAATCTGCGTAAGTTGAATGGCAGTTGCTCTTTTTGGTCGCTTCGAGAAGAAGAGAATGTGTGGCGTATGTACGCATAGTGTTTTTTTCAAGTTCCCCCCACCAGTATCCCCGGCGAGACGGTATTTTATTCACTTCTTGTGGCAGTACAATCTGCGCGCGCCGGAACCCTACTTGGCTTTTGGGGCAGAAGGGGGAGTACCTTTAACCAAGCTAAAGCTAATGTTACGAGTAGAAACAACTTACAGCCTTAAAATGCCTTCACTAACGTATTTACAGAATGGCGCTTTGGCCGTTTCCTTAGGTATAGAAAAAGTGTTTATATTTTTTCTCATTTACATTTGCAATTCTGGCACTGATTCAGACTATTTTTTGCATTACATTCATTCATTCATTCATTCATTTATACTATAGTTGTAGCTATTCTTCTAGCCAGCATGCCTTGCGTAACCTATTTGCAGAAGGGGCGCCGGCGCCGGCGAAGGCGTCGCAGCGGCTGTCGGTGCCGGCGGCGGGGGTGGGGGCGCCGCGGCCGTCGCTGCGCAGCAACGGCTCCGCCCCCGGCGCCGCCCACGTCAACGTCGCCTTCGAGGACGACCTCCCCGCGCCCCTGCCCGCCGCAGAAGACGACCAGGTCACCAAGATGTGACCGCCACATCAACATCCTCCTTCGTTTCCTCTCTATTAGACTTTCATCCCTGTTGTTAATACTCGAACAGATTATTCTACTTCGTTGCTCTTGTCCGCTTTTTAAAATTAATATTATTTCTCTGGTATTACCTATTTAATTTTATAACATTTCTTGCATATTGTCGTACATCTTCATCTATTGCCATTTCTTGTGTGTTCTTCTTTCCAGTTTTCATTGCTATCTAATTATTCTCTCCATTTTTTCACTTCTCCAAAACTTTTTCTTAATTATATTTTTAAACTGTGCTCATTTTTCTCTCATTCTTTTTCGAGACCTTTTGAATAAATTAATATATTTTCCATATCTAGTTGACTTCTTCTCCACTCCCTACTTTATTCCTTTTTACCCTGTTCTCAAATTTCCATATTACTCTAATCGTCTTTCATTAATTCTCGCAAAACCACTGCCCGAAGTCCGCAACGTATTCTTTTTCCTCAGCTAGCTTAATCAGTTGTCTGTTGCTTTTGCTCTCACTGTTAACATCCTCTTTCTTCCTCATTTGCTTATTTCTTGCGTTCGCCTCCTTTCGTCGCCTTCTTCTTCATTTTCATTTTGGTATTCCGCTGGCGGTCGCTCGGCGCGGCGCGGCGCGGCGCTGCGCGGCGGGGGTGGAGCAGAACACAAGCCCCGTTGTCGTGGCCTCCCCAGGGAAGGCGCCCCCGCCCCCGCCCCCGCCCCCGCCCCCGCCGCATCGCTCGCGTCGCGCGCAACATAAACAGCTCTGGCAACCTAATAGGGCCGGCTCTTTGGCGCGGGCGAGCGGGCGGCGTGACTTACGACGACCGCCCCGCGCCCTCGTAAAGTCCCTGCGGCCTCGCAGCGCCCGGGGGTGGCCCTCCCACTCCCCCTCCAGCTAACGGCGCATTCCATCGGCCTCCCCGCCACACGCCGACCTCGCCCTCGCCCTGCGCACTCACATCTTCCCACAACGATTTACCTATTATACCTCTCAAACCACATGTGCGCAGTTTGGGTGAAAGGAGGTCCAGAGAAGAGCTGTTTCATCACAGCGATTTGCTTTTTGAAATTCAAAATGTAAAACCTTTTAACTTTATTTTGATAATCCTCATTCAAATGAATAATTTATATCTCAATTTTTACTTTTACCATTATGATATCTACGTTTACGTTCTGATGGCTGACCTTATCACTTCCTGTCGTAATATAATTGGTTATTATATTACATTGGTTTGGTTCAGGTGGTAGGTCGTTCATATTACGATGTCCCTGTGATACTTGTTGTTGAAATACGTTTGTTGAATAATAATAATAATAATAATAATAATAATAATAATAATATAATAGACCTTATTTAAGTGGTCCATCTGGCCCGGTCTTCACCCCCTATCCCTTTCAATTTTAATAAAAGGTCCTGAGATGCCTTTCATTTTATTAACTTCACCACTTTTGGATTGCTTAGCAATCAACTTTGTAGCGGGCTAGAGCTTACTAGGTACGAAAACTATCTCGTTAGGGCATCGATTAGAAACGGACGGCACGGCCCGGCTCGACGCAGCCCACTTCCGCTCGGCTATGAAGAAGCCAATAATGATGTCGGTCCGGCACGACACGGTGCGTCACTCGCCTCACTTGAGATGCAACGCTCATCAGACAGAGAGAGGAAGAGGAATTAATTATAGCAGTTGCTCTGTGTGTGTGTGTATGTGTGTGTGAAAAAGGAAAAGTGGAGACAAAAAGAGCAATATAATCAGCGCAAACAAAAGTGAATAGTGTATATAATTAGAACAGTGAGACCATCCTCTTTTTTAAAAGATTTAAAAAGACGATGAAAATTCTGCTACTCTATAATGTGACATCATTTAATACACATAAAAATAATTACAAAATGTAAGATCGCAAGGCATGTTCGTATTGAGAATATATTTTCAGAGGCATTTCGTATTCCAATAAAACTTCTATTTGCATCTTGTCCTCCCACGCGGACATTGAAATAATACGCATTGCTTTGAGAGAAGAAATTCGTACGAAAAGTCATCCCATACACATTATTTGCCGATGAAGTGATAATCTTAGCCATAGATATCGTTGATTTTTAACACGAGACATCTCCGTCTAAAAACAGCTCCATCTAAAAGCAACTTAATGAAATGTTTGGAAGTTAATTCATCCAAAACGAAAATAATGTAGTTTAAAAAAGTATGAAGAGCAAAACTCGAAAAGCCAATTAATATGAGAAATACGAGATGATTTTGCTTGAGCGTCTCGGAAATTATCACAAAATCTGTTCGTTGTCAGGTTCGCTGTTAGGGTTTCGCTCGACATCTTTTTTACGAGTTATTTACTGCTAATTTACAATTTGCTTCTATTTAGACATTCAGTAAATTGGTTAGTTGTTTTTTTAGTAAATTGGTTAGTTGTTTATTTATTAAATTCATTAAATTAAAATTCATTAAACATAGTACAGAGTATCTATTACTTAATTGGATCGGGAATGCAAGTCTATGATGTGATGACTCTTGAGATGTACAAGATTTTTTCTATTGTCCAGAAGATGAAGTCGATGACCAGGTCGCTGGCCATAATCCCACGAGGAAAAATTTTCAGTTTTGAAAGTCGAGGTTTGATGCTCGGAACGAGGGACTTCAACCAGTCGAGTGCAAAACTCAATCACAACGAATTAATGATTTTCTTCTGACACATAATTTTGAAAGAAACATTCATAGCATTTATTTACTAATTATGTAATTGCTATTAACGTGTATGCACGTAATTGTTGTAGTTATAAGTGAAGGTATTGCCAAAAACGATTCATGGGGGTAGAAAGGCAGTAAATATATATAATTCTAAGTATCGCATGCCATTTGTCGTATTTTTTGTTCTTATACCTCAGGTCTCCAAAACCAAGAGAGCCGCCAAACGAAATCAATTTAGGGAGGTCTACTTGATGTTTCTGAATTTTGGAAATTCTATTTCAATGATTATGTAATCCCAATCACTCAAACTACGAAAACGACCTCAACCCACAAAAACTTCCAAAATGTACCATCAAATAGCATTCTGCAGCTCATTTCATTGTGACCCGGACGGGTTTTTAATTTTTTATTGCTTTCGTGGATGTCCTATATGGAAAATATTTTTGCTGGCGTATCATTAAACCATAAGTAATAATATGCAATAATAAATAAATACATACAATAACAAGTTACTATCTTGATCAAGTTGCTCAAACTTAACAACTATATCACAGGGACGCAGGAAATTGATACAGATAGTATGAAACTGCGTTCATTTATAATCAGTAGATAATCATAAAATGATGTCATCCAGTTTGAAAACAAATATAATAATTCGAACTACCTTTCTGAGTATTATTAAGTAAGCAAATATTCGACGTTACAATATAGACAATTACCTATTTTCTCAGTTACCTCAAACACACAAGGTTTTTACAATGCACTTCACTCTAGAATATTACCATCTTCATGTAAGGTGGAATGTGAAAATGCAGACTGAACGGGCAATATATTAACATGGAAAAAATAAGCTGATCTCATTTTGGTAAAGATTTACAATTTTTAATAGATAGTACGAAGTAACGTGAACTAAAAATGTGACAAAACTCAAATTTTATAAACCTGGGCAAGCCAGGTTTTGGAGCTGTGCGCGTACATTTCTTGGAAAGCATTTCGGCGGGTGGCGACTCGAGCCGAGGCATGCCGTGCCGTGTGGTGCGTTTGTAATGGGGTTTCTATATTGTTTGGAAAACTACCAAAACGTGAATAAAAATTACAAGTCTTGATATTTTGAATATAGCCTTTTAAAATTTTTTGTTCTACGCAGAAAAGTGTACAATACTAAAATTCTTTTAACCTACCCGTATTACATTTATCTATTTTATGCCTTTTAAGTCAATTATTTTTTAATAGCAATTACCATATGTATTATGAAGGCTAAGTCTATGTTCTGTTTCCTCATCGAATACTTGGGAAATTATGACGATAAATTAACTTAATATTCTGAAAACAAGAATTGAAAGTGGATTCTTTTCAAGAGAATTTGCATTGCTTTAGAATATATTTCGTCTCTACTCTTTGGTATAAATATTAAAACCCCTCCTTAGTAGTAATATCTTCTAAATCTCTCTAAGCACTATATTCTATCTCTATCTTCGGCGTTAGTGTTAAAATCTCTTTGCAAAATATTGCATTATGTAATGGGAACAATGACCACACCTCACGATAATTCTGAAGCTATTCGATAATACATTTTTCTGTTTAACAGTTTCAAATTACACCATATTATACTGTTACTCTCATTTTCCCCTAACAATTCTAGAAAGAACTTAAAAGAAGTTGCATTTCTTTAGCTGCTTCTCTATGTTTACTTATTGTAATATCTTTGTGATTCTTTACTCAGTTTCTACCTTGTAAAGAAATATTTTTATAGTGAGTCTGCAGTTAGAAATAACCCATGTTGGCACAATAATATACTGTTTATTGTTAAGTGTCAAGAAAATGAAATATCAATGAGTGATCAATTGTAATTATAACATATTTCAAATTGTTAAAGAAACAGGACAATGAATAAGAAAATATGTACAATGATTTTTGTTGCAAATAGAACTCATGTTACATTAATAATCTTGATTTGAGTATAAAAACTAGACTTTAGAGAAATTGAGATTGCCACAACAATAATGAAATATGTATTATTTTACAAACTAAATATTTTGAATGAATCTTAATGAAGTATGTAATAATGATTATGGTTAATAAATAATATATTTATCGTTTGTGTTTCGTATTGAATGGACATGAAATAAATTACCTCTTCCCTTTCGAAACAAGGAGATGCTACTACAAATTTAATTGAAATGGAAACTTATTAACGTCACTTTCATCAATACTTTTAATGACGGATAAGAAAATAATTTGCATTTGAGAAATATTATAAAAGTAAAGTTCATATGAACATATACCTACAGTAAATTATTGTATTTAATGAAAGGATAATATAATTTTAATAGAATAACCGTAAAAAAAGGAGAAATTAACTCTCATTTTAAACTAATAAAAACGAAATCAAACTCTCACATTAATAATAAAGTAAAAAAAAACGTTTATTGTACACTTTGATGACGTGGAGACCCCGCGTCCTTGGCACAGGTGACAGAGTTGATGTCGCCATACTGCGACCTTCCTCGGGGCGAAATGCAGGTCGCAGCATGACGGCCTCAACGTTGGCACCTGTGCGTAGAACGCGGAGGCGAAGGCGATCAGCTAAGCAGCTACTGGGCGCGGCCTGGGAACTCGCGCACTCTTTCGTAGTGATAATGTTTCTTTAAAAAAATACAGACCGTGTGATTTTTCTTTCATTTTCTGATTTTGTCTCTCCTAAATTTTTCTCCAATAACTTCTCTGAGAGTCTTATTAACAAAAACGTTTTAGTGTGGAGGAGGATAGATAAAATTGATCTCGGACAAAGTAGGATAAAGCAAGTAAAAACATTTACTTTGACGTTAGATTGACCCTATGCTTGCCGATGGTGAGAAGGAAGGTTTGAGTGATCTCATGAGACAACAGTTCTTAAACGTTATGTGGAGACTTCCTTTTATCATGATATTTAAAAAACTGCACATCATTCGTTTCCAAGGGCCATAGGGAGAGGTTGTGCTTCGGTTGCGCTCCGCGAGATTTGAAACTGTTGTTCATATATTTAACTCTAAGTTTGTCGAATATTATAAGAGTAATTGAGTACAAAAATACTTAAGACTGATCTGTAGTTGAGTTGCGGGCGAGATAGAAACCCCCGAGTGAACCAGTCTCCAACCCTACTGGAGTAAATAACGGAAACCAATATTAATACCAAAATTCAAGCCATCAAGCCAATTCGACAGAGGGTTCTGCGTGCTTTGCCGCAACTGGTTCCAATTGTCGTCATAAGACAGGTAAACCACGAAACAGTATGCGAGTTGGTGTTTGTTAGGGTCAGAGACGTGTTCTGCGTGTTCGGCGTGTTCTGTTGCCGTTCTGTTAGGTGAAGGCGCCCATTGAGTATTTTTAAAATATCAATTTGAAAGTCGTAGAGAAAGTATAGTCTTCTTCTCGCGTACAATAGCTATTATTCACTCGTTGAAATTCCGACACTCGCTCGTGTCGTAAACATCAAACAACAACAGCTATCGTTCTACGCTCGTTGAAGAATATACTATTCTTTTTCAGCCAGAAAAAAATCTGCGCGCGCGCCGCAGTCCTACTTGGCTTTTGCCGCAAAAGGGGAGGGTACTCATAATCTACATAAAGATAATATTACAACTAACTTATAGCTAGCATGCCTTGACTAACCTATTTATAGAATTGAGCTTTGGCCGTTTCCTTAGGTCCAGAGGAAATGTTTAACTTATAAATGACACGGTTTAATTCGAACTTCCTTCTTCTTCCTCTAAGTCATAATTAAATATGTTATGAGTCAGTTGATTGTAAAGTCTACTTCGGGTTGTAACCAGCTTTCTAAGAGAGTAGATCTAGGGACTAGCGGTGGCTCCACAATACTTTGCGCAAAACGTGGGCTGTTCCAAATAAAGCGATTTCTCGCACTTCCCAGTCTTTTGAATTACCTGGGAGTTTAGACAAGTTCTTACACAAATTTTGCGGAACAAATCCCAGAGCTTCGATAAGTATCGGTACGACCAGTGTTTGTACGCCCCACATTCGGCTGATCTCGATTTCCAAACACTTGCATTTAAGACGTTTCTCTGCCTCCTTGGTAACGACATTTTGATCGCAAAATACAGCAACATCGACAAGTATTATTATTATTATTATTATTATTATTATTATTATTATTACCATTACTATTATAACTATGAATGTAATACTATTACTATAGTAATAGTATTACATTCACTATTATTACTATTATTAATTTATTTCTATTTTATTATCACTTACACTAGTTGTGCACCAAGGGAGAATGGTTAAGGGCCAATTTGCGTCGCGCACGCAAGCAGCGTCGCCCTCTGTGCCGCCCCGCTGCGCCCCTGCCCCCCGCTGAGCCGGGCGGGCGCCACCGCCAGCGCCGGCGCCGGCGCCGGGCTGCGCCGCCGGGCTGCGCGATGACAAGGACTAAGCGCTTCCGCGCTGGCCACACGTGGACCGTGGGAGAGGGAACGCCTTTTTCCTACAAACGGGAGTCAGCTGAGGAAGCGATACTCCCCGGTAGAGGGATGTGACAAATACTAATGTCTTTAGAGTCGAATGTTCTTTCGAACTGCCACTCATACAAGACGAAACGTTCGATGACGTTGCTACAGAGATACTTTCACTTTCTCGTATAGTTATTCCATTACATATTACGTATGCGTATTACGTATTACGTATGCGTATTACGTATGTCGTTTAGAGAATGTATTGCTTAATATAATGGTGTGGACAATAATGCCATTTTTCAGACAAAAATCTCGATTTGTGGATCCCAGTTGCCGAAAATATGGATGAATCTTGCGTTTACATAGGTAGTAAAATACTTTCTCTAATACATTGTGTTGTCCAAAATCTCCTTTTTGTGGTTTTCGGAAATCCGACCATGTTCCACACTACTGCCTAACTCTTCCAAGGGGTTTCCACCAAAGTTGATATTCCCTAATCGATTGATCTGGTGTGGCCTTGGAATTTGAAACGAATATTGTAATTTGTGATTTTAAATTTTTTGAAAAATGTCTCCCAATTTTTGGATTGCATTTTTTGCTAGATGAGAGTAAACATGGCGCAAATCCGATTTTCATAAAAACCTCTATTTTTTTAAAATTGCAAATGTTAAAATTTTTTAGACTCCCTCTACAGCCAACATTTTCTAAGAAACATTTTTTCTTAATAAATTAGGATTATGTATCATTAATTAGAAATAATGTCATGTGCAAATTGAATTTTTTAGGAACGGGAAAAAGAGAGAGAAATTCATTATGAGTGAAACAAAAGCAACATTAAAAAACGTAAACTATTTTCTCGAAAGAGGTTTGAAATTTTAACCTTTTATTTTTTGGCTTAAATATTGTTGCTTAAATATTATTAACGTTACTTAATAATTTCACGTATTTTTCTAAGAGAGTATTTTGAAGGTTGTAACAGAATTCTTATGAGCCGTTGAAAACAAAAGCCGTGTAAGTCAAATTTTGGAAGATTTGAGTTAGAAGCACTGCTAGATGGTTTGAACATTGTTCCATCAAGGGCTAAAATTTTGTACGTCAAACTTCAATATTTTTTTGCTAGAGGCCAGCACAATGTAGAAGTAGCCAACAAATTTCTCATACCGTTGTAAGAAATTGTGGCGTAAGTCACAGGTGGGACGAAACAACAGCTTCCAAGGGGTCCGAAGAAATAGATTCTTGTTTATCTGCACTCATCACGGCAGAAGCACCTTTAAAATTATAATTAAAATTTTTTTAAAAATTAATCGCTCGCTGAAGTGATACGTGCACAGATCAAAATGGCAACTCCAAAATTATTCTCACTTGGTTGAAAATCGTGACAAAGCCCAATTTTTTCTTAGTTTTACAGCGATTTTCGATTACACTCATTTTCCAGAAAGTATTTTTTTGACTTACTTGATTGACTTTTTTGACTTGAGCACGACGCTGCGATTGCGAATATATTATAAGAGAGAGAGAGAGAGAAAAGAGGGAAGAGAAAAGAGAGAGAGAAGAGGGAAGAGAAAAGAGAGAGAAGAGGGAAGAGAAAAGAGAGAGAGAAGTGGGAAGAGAAAAGAGGGAAGAGAAAAGAGAGAGAAGAGGGAAAAGAAAAGAGAGAGAGAAGAAGGAAGAGAAAAGAGAGAGGAGAAGAGGGAAGAGAGAAGAGGGAAGCGAGAGGAGAGAAGAGAGAAAGGAGAGAGGTTGAAGTGAGTACTTTAAAAAAATTAGAAGGATAATAGTCCAATAAAATTAAGTAGTCGTTGTGTTTCTTGGCAATGTGCCCTTGTGTGGCACTTGGGGGAGGGAAGGCGCGTGTTGTGGGTGGCGGGGCGAGCCGCGAAAGGGGCGTGGCGGGAGGGGCCGTTCGGTGACGAGGGTGGGCGCTGTCAGTGCTCATCAGGAGACACGACGCAGCTCCCGGCGCCGCCCTCCCACCCTCATCCCACCCCACCCCACCACCTCCGCGGCGCTGCGCTGCTACAACCGAAGCGAGAGAACGAGCTCCACCAGCGGCGCTGTACACTTCCCTACGCTAGGTACGATTCTACTCTCTGCACTCTCGGCTGACGTTTTGGGTTTGCCCCACTCTCTTCCTAGTGCCCTTGAAGCCTAAAAGACCTATCAGAGCTTCTAGCAGCACAAACATCTCCTCTGGGACATTCTCGGTAAAGAGCTACCCTCGAATATCGCGTATGCCTATCACGATTCCTTTATTTCATAGTATCCTTTGGACCCATCTCGGTGCCTGTACAAGTGTTTTTAGTGTATGCAGCTGGTTCCTAAATTTCACACACAGACTGCACAAACAGTTGCCTGTCAGGCCAAACGATTATGGAAGGATTAGGGTGTAGATATGGGGCACGGAATGCCCATCACGTCACATACACAATGCAAACCTTTCATGCCGTAAGCAGGCAGTGACCCAAAGCCTTATTGCTCCATACGTGGGCTCACCTGCCCAAGCCCCTGTCTGACAAGGTCGAATCACTTGAACGTACAATTTGTAAACATTTTAGGTTACTTAACATAATAATATGATTGAACTAATAACATAACAAAAACTTACTTTTTTTGATAACACGATTTTTAATAAGCGTTGCAGCATTGATTCTATTTATCCCAAATATTTTTACACTACTAATTTCCTAGAGACAAAGCAAAAAACTGGTATACCAGCAATATAATTTATCAAATTATCATCGCACACAATAAAAAAATTGTCGAAATTAACTAATTTTACAAAAATGTGGTAGAATATTTACAGTATGAATCATTTGACATAATGGTTTAGTTCATTTTCATGTAATATTTATATTGAAGAAATCGTTTTAACAAATAATCTCGTAAAGTTTTGTCACAATTTCTGGGTCCCCTAGCCATAAATGGAAAGATGACTTAAGAAATATAATTAAAGAGTCAAACCTGTTTTATATGCATATTTTCATTCAAAAATATGAAATTGTTTTTGAAAAGATATTTCAGAGCTTTTGAAAACGCACAATATCGAGCTTATTTTCCCAGAATACTTGTGGGATTTTGAGAAACTTCTCAAGAAATCATTTGAATCACTTGTTCTAATTTAATTTGAATCACTTGCAATATATAAAATTTCTACAATGTAAATATTAATGACGTGAGAGGTATTTCAAAATACTATAATAGAGTAATTTCTGAAAAATCAAAAAGATACATCAAAACGGCGTTGATGTCATTTTGTTCAGTACATTTAGTTCTATCTGTTCAACGGTTAGTTGTACGAAGAGGACACAAAATTGGAAAGTTGTGCAATTCTCGAAAATGCAGAGAGACTTAACACGGAAGCTTGGTCTTGTGTCATATTTATAAGTATATTTCACAACATTCTCGCAAGTTAGTCGCTAGTGTTGTTCACAGTCGGAGAGACAGACACACCGACCTTCTATGAGTTGCTTATCAAGGGAAAGTCACCTACACAATTGTAATTTCCGAACATGAAAAACCTACAAATGAAATTACATCATGCTGACCTATACGCTTACGCCCTATACTTTCAAAAGTTCTTTAAAAAACATCTCTTATTACTATTATGGATATATTATTTCTTTTAGGTAATATATGAAGTCGAATTAGCAATTCGGCTTCAAGAATATCACTCCAGAATAGAGCAGGTACATAGACTTAAAGAAACTATTATCAAAAGCCTAGTAGAAACAATGCGATTGCACAGCAAACTGAAACCATTCTTTCATTTAGTGTTAATGCTCAACAACTACTTATATTAAAACTAGTAGTGCTACAGAATAGCACAGACTTTCCGGTTTAGTTTTCTATTTCGTTTGATCTCGGCTAGCTATTCGGACTTAACACATACTCTTGCCAGCTGCCATCAATCGCCGCCCAAAGTACATTTTTTTTGACATTTTCTTAATGTTTCGTTTTTCCTATTAGTAAAACGGAAATATTATTTTAAAGATATTAAATAACATTAGAACCTCGTCCTAAATGGCAATTTTTTTTAAAAATTTGGAGCCGTTTTAAAGAAAATGGCGCTTAAGCGCTACTGTAAATTGGAAATTTGAACCTCTTTTTCACAGAAAATGTTTGAGTTTTCGAAAAACTTCATCTGAAGCACTTTAACTCACAAATAGAATAGTGCTTACAAATTGCTCGAAAAGCGCATAATAATGGTGTGAGAGATCTTTCAAAAAATTACATTTAAGTAATTATTGAAAAACAAAAAAATATCCTAAAATGAACTTTACGTCATATTAAAGAGTGCAATTAGCACTATCTGCTCGAAACGTTTGAAGAATAAATTTGGAGCCATTTATGAGAAAATGACGTTTGAGCGATTCAGGAAATGCGGAGTTTTTTTAGCTAGTTTTCACAGAAAACGGTCGAGTTTCCAAAAACTTTACTTGACATTGTTTAAAGCACATATACTCATAAATAAAATAATGCGAACAAATTGTGTGAATATTATTATAATGTGAATATTATTATTGTATGAAATCAAATTGTGTGAAAATTATTATTATTATTATTATTATTATTATTATTATTATTATTATTATTATTATTGAGATTATTTCATTTCAGAGCACATCACATTACACGAAAGACTAATTGTATTCCGTCTGAGTAAGGAGGGCCAAATAATTCCCTGGACAGTTTTCTATTGAAAATTTTCCGATGAGGGTTCTGTTCCCCTAATTTGAAGTGGGTCGCTGATGGTATTTAAGAAGTTTTGTTACAGAATTTTGCGAGTAAAAGGGACTCAGTGATGAAGCTCTGAGTGTTTCAAACTGTCGTGTCGTGGTGATTCATTGTTGCATTGCAACGTGATAAGTCCTGAAAATGTCTAGCAAAAAAGTGTGGAAAATTCTAATTTTGAAAAATCGAAAATCGCAAAATTACGCTAAACTACTCACATTTTTAATCATTGTACATGCCCTGCTATAAAGAACGGATATTTTACAACAGATATAATTTAAGAAAAACTCTGTCGTCAGTATTATACGTTGGAAATGTTAATTCGGTGTAGGAAGACGTAGGAAATTTTTTTTACTTTTGCAATTTTCGACATATCAAGTTTTTCAACGAAAATGAGATCCATGCCATTCTTTTAAGCATTCATTACGCTAACCGAGGACAAAAGTTTATTTCTAAAACATTGGAGAAAATTTCGAGAAAATTTCTAAAACGTAATTGTGGCTACATGTAAAGGACCCTCAAAAATCAAAATATTCGTTTTAAATTTGTAGTGCCTCGAATTCGAGGACTTTGGATTGATCGAGGATTGGGAGAATTTGGAGAGAATTGGCTCAACTGTTTAAGCGCAAGCAATGATCTCACACAGACGGATAGACATATGCTGTGTTAATGACCCAGAAAACATGGATTCTGATTATGGAGGGATTGGGATACGATTATGATTCTAATTCTGGATATTTTAGAGGAAGTACTTTACTACATATGGGAACAAGATATATCCACATTTGTGTTACCAAGGCTCGGCAATAAAAGATTTTCTTCGGAAATCGAACATCTTTTCCGATGCATTACAATACTTTCTCTGTAATGAATAAACAGTATGCGAGAAAGTAAAATCTAAGCCATATTCAGACGGTGAAATATTAAGGAAGATAGCACTGGTGGACATTGATTTTGTTAAATGGCTAACTCTAGCTGTTTCTTATGTTTTTCGCTTCGCTAAAGCGAAATACAACCATAAAAATTGCTCAGTTTTTGTGTAATCGCACATGTACTAAAACTATACATATTTTGCAGATAGCCACGTGTCGTTTATGCTGAAACGCTACTTGCTTGCAGATTTATTACAAGAGGGTGGTCACCAACAACGTATGATATTTTAGATCCCACTCAAGACATGAAATAGTTATCAGACCTGTCAAATCAGTTGAGCAACTTCGGGCATTGCGAAGTGAATTGCAGCGACCCGCGTAAACGACGCGTCGACTCGGCGCGTTGTGTACGTGGGTCACTACATGTTAATTGCGTCCTGCGTGTCGAGCGAGAAAGGTGTTGATATCGTTGCTTTCTAGTGTTAATTTTTGTACAAAAAAGTTCCTTGCAATACCGCGGTAATGGGTACACCATCCCAACAATTTCTGTTACGTGTATGGTGAGATAATTTTAAAGAGTCAAATGCTGAACACGAGTATTACTCCCTTAAAAAGAAAGGCATATAAATAAAATATCGGATGTCAGATCGGTGATCAGTACAAATCATGGGCCCCTCATTTTTGCAGTGCGTATTATGCATCATTGATTAATTGTTAGCTTAACGAAAATTGGCGATATATGCCATTTGCAATTCCCTTGGCATGGAAGGAACCAAAGGACTACTGCACAAGATGTTATTTCTGCATTACCAAATTTGCTGGAACCACAAGCACACAAGCTAGGCCAAGAAGACCATTCAATATCGCAAACTTCCTTCAGCTGTCTGACCTGTTCCTCCCAGCGACGACTTTCCAATCGCAGCGCCACCGGGCAATTGGAGTTTGCATTCCGAAAACTCTGGCGATGGAGATTTAAACGTAATTACCGAAAAGGATGACAATGAAGACCTAGATGTGGGTGGAATATCTAAAAAATGTAACAGGATCAGTCATTTAGAACAAAAAGATCTAGCTCGTGATTCAAACTTATCGAACAATCAGGCAAAACAGTTGAGTCCCGATTAAAAGGTTGGAACCTCCTTCAGAAGGTGACTATAATTATTATGCAAAATTATTTTGTGAAGAAGCACAGGCCTCAACAACATCTGATACCCGCTAAGAAACGAAACTTTGAAACCCCTTGTAATGCTGCACACGCATATCTTCCTCCCTTGTCCGCTAACCTTGGATTGATGAAAAAGTTTGGGAAGGTGATGGCTAAAAGTGGGTTAGGTTTCCCGTACTTAAAGAACAAATTCCCGAGGGTCAATGAGACGAAAGTAAAGAAGGGCATTTTTGTAGGATCACATACTAAGGAGCTTACGAAGGATCATGACTATGAGGCAAGCTTGAATAGTGCTGAAAATGCTGCATAAATCTCGTTTCAAAAGATCGTAATGAAATTTCTTGGTAACAGAAAATCTGAGACCTTTGAAGAAACTGTCAGCACACTTTCACAATTATAAAGCTCTGGGATATAACATGTTCCTTAATATATATTTTCTGTATTCATATTTAGTCTTCCTTCCTGAAAATTCCGGTGCTGTGAACGATAGATAGGGTGTGCGATTCCACCAAGACGTTGCAACTATCAAAAAATTTGATAAGAAAAAATGGAATCAAAATATGCTTGTATACTAATGCTGGACACTACAAAATTATATCCTCAAACGAAATATAGTAAACAATCGTTCAAAATTACATTTTGATTGAGATTATTATATGTAAGTAAAGTAAAGGAAACCAATAACTTAACAATAGTGTGTATTTTCTCATTGCTTATAACAAAGAAACCATGCCTGTTACAAAATAATTCTCCACAAATTTGAAATCAGAGCACTATTTTCCATAAGAAACAGCCTTTAATTCCATTTAACGGCCAAAAAGTTAAATTTTGTCGACGAGTATAATTTGCATTATTTGAAGAGCCGAACATTTAACTTATGTTACTACGTTACTAGTTTCTATGTAAAGCTCGAGCATTGGGTGAGAACACGAATATAACAAATGTTACCCAAATGGCGTTTTTAACCAGGGCTGTTGATATCCTATTTTGTCACATCGAAAATAGTAGCAGCTCTGTACCCCCTTAGGGACTCCACTTGCTCACGAGATTTCTTAGGAGCAAGAGCGACATTGAATCTCTTCTCGTTGCAACTCAACAACTCATCAAGTTTAACAGATGATGTTCCAGTAATGGTTGGAATACACGAAGGTTTAGTAAAAATGATTGAAATTTGAAGTCAGCAAAGTTGGTAATACTTGGATGCCAAATTTTCGTTGCATCATTCATCAGGAAAATGTGTGTTCGAGCCATCGCACGGTGTGACCAGATTGCGAAAATGTGACGAAACCTCAAATGATATCAAATTGATCACCAAGTTCTACCTAGTGGTTTTCGAGGTCGCTAATTTCAATTATACTAATACTAATACATATCCCGATTTTGTTCTAATATATGTATAGTAATACAAATCCCTGACCAAATGCTTCGGTTCATTTCAGTAATGCAGGTTGTCGCAACGAAATATACACGTTCATAGGAAGTGTGTCATAAAACATTAATCTGCAGCGACACGCAGCCAAATTTTCCTTTAATTAAATGAATATTAAATAAGCTAAATTTCTCTATAAAGTTTCAGGCATTATATTCTGTTATATATAACTTTTATGCTAGTCATAATGTATACCTTAGTACTTTGAATACACATTATTGTAATCTACATTAAATTAACATAATTTTTGTTTTACTTACCACCAATAGAGACATCAATGATTCAAAAATATAGTAAAAATATTTTAGAGGACGTTTTTATAAATATTAGAAACCACGGCCTACTATTTCCTCTGACGCCACAACAGAGATGACCGCGCATTCCAACTTCAAGCTTCCACAGCGCCCAGCAAGGATTAGGCTTTGTACTTTCACAATAGATGTACGAAACATACCTCTTTCGAGTAGCATGGCCAGAATTTCGGAAAATAAACTTTTATTTTTGAGTTTTCGACCACGATTTTGCCATCGGGTCACACCCTGCACCGAGGCGAACGCTTCTCGTCCGCGGCAGCTCTTATCGTTTTCCGGCAGGGATCAGTGCGGTAGTGCCAGTGCTAGTGCCGTTCGTGTGAACAGTGTGAACTGTTCCACATTTTGAAGAAAAAAGTGTAATATTTCAGTCATAAGAAAGTCAACTAACCAAATTGCACTAATTAATGGCCCCAGAAGGTCGTTCCACAGCGGGGCAACTAATTTGCGCAATGGACGCTACTTTGACGAAAATAATTGTTAAAAGTAGTTCAACGGCGAACTAGATCAAACCAATCCAGATCAAGTAACAATCCAACAGTAACAATATCTTCAACAGCAACTTCAACATCTCCAACATCTGCAGCAAATGGTTGAAATGCAATCCTCTCAACTTCTTTCTCAATATCACGTGCCTCCACAATAGCAACCGCAACAGCAATCACAGCCACAACCCGAGCTCCAAGGTTCGCAAAAACATGGTAATGAGCACAAATGAAGGAGGTCAATCTTGTCTAAAGAGGAAATGCTCAGGTAGTACAATATTCCTATTTTAAGTAGATAACAATTACTAGGAACATTAGAAACTGAAGAAAAACCTGTGAACTATCCACTTATCCAAATACCTTCATCAGTACAGGTAACTTCCTACTTTTCCTAGATGATATTAAAAAGAACGTAAAGGACGAATTCACAACCAGACAGGAGAAGGAGTTTGTTAAAATTATCTTCACTTCCTTAAAAGTGATTATTACAGTTTTAGAAAAAAATTGAAACTGGAGAAAATTGAGTTCCATTCTTTTAAAGACCTATCTATAAAAACGTTAGCCATTTAATGAAGGAAATTCCAACCACCTACTCGGGAAGTGAAGTATTCCAGGAACTGACAAGACTGGAATTAATAGTTAAAGTAGCAAGACTATAATAAAGAAAAATGTCCTATAGCAGTATACGCATAGATCTAGAAAATATTTATCGAAGTAAAGAAATTTTCAAACTTGACTTTTTTTGTAGCATTGTAAGAATTCAGAAAATAATCAAGTCGCATGTAATCCAATGTAAACGTTTTTAGAGATTTAGGCATTCCCAGACAAATTGTGGCCTTCAGCCTACGTGTGTCAAATGTACCGGTCATCATCCGGTACAAAAACTAAATCTGACCCTCCGAAATGCGCAAGTTGTAAAGAATATATTGCTAATAACAAAGGCTACAGTATGTACAAAAAGGCAGCAGATCCAACGAGAAAAACAAAAAAAACATAAACCCGTCTTTTAACATGCCGCCCCAAACCAATACTTACGCTAACAATGTACGCCATAGCCAAAACCTTTAGGGCCAACCGAAGTCATATTCATCATTATTTAAATAGGATCAATCTAATATAATTTCAAACATCATGTTTCAAGTAATGTTAGCGCGCACTCCCATAATCTAAAATACTGTAATCTATTCGGTCAAATTTGAACTATGACAAATAAAACTAACTTATATTATTCTTTTGGACTCGAATACCAATGGATTGGAACGTCACAAAAAATGAATTTAGATATTTTGTAAAGAAACATGTTGCTTGTTGCTTTGTAAAGAAACAGTTGAAGTTGCTTAGGTAAGCGAAACCCAGGATTCCAAGAGAAAAGTTTTACTTCCCAGGATTTAGAATTTTCAGAGAGAATCGAATTGCCAACAAAGCATTAGGTAGTGTAGCATTAATAGCAACTAAAAACGGAGATTGTAGCCAAGCATCTACGTCTTTATTGCCGAACTTAGAATTAGTAGGAATAAAGTAATGAGTAGTTATAACATTAATAACAATAGTAATAATAACGACAAAAAGTAATAATTATTACAAGCCACCCAAAAAGGGATTCCCTGAAAACAGAAAAACCCTTAGCATTTTGAATAAAAAGATTTTGGCAATTTTCTAAATGTCAGAAATTTTAATGAAAATCAAAACTATATCAACTTTCTAATGCACTTCATTCTATTCGCGCAAAAAAATTAAAGGTACAAGTTTCAATCGTTTTCCAAAAAATGTTGAAAACGACATAGGGGCTTGAAACACCCAAAATTTAATTATCTTTACGATCTCCGGAATGGCACGAGTAGATCTTACTCCTGACAGTATTTATGCAGTTATAACTCAAAAGCTTCTAATCTCCTTATACTATAGTATAGTAGACCGATGAAATAGTAAAACTGTGTTGGTAAGCAGCCTTCATTTACATCAGCAAGACATTTGAGAAAGATTGCCACCAATAACTGACGAAAATGGTTTTAACACATTCTTGGTACGTGTTTCTTTAGTTCTACTGAACAGACTGACGCACTGAATTTAAATTCCATAATGATGTATCAACTCTTCACCCAGTAACATCTGGCATCCTTGAATGGAGCTTATTAGGTCTCTTATGATGCACACCCGCAGTATATACACCCTGAAGTGATGACACGATAGTCACAATCAGTGCGGTCGACACAGAAATAATGGCTGTTATTGATGATCCAAGTACAGCCACTGTGATTGTAGAAAAATATGTAACGAAAGGATCATATAAACACATGTGTAAACCTGGTGCAAAACATTGTGAATGAAACCAAAGGAATCGAAATCAAAACAAGTGGTATTTACATTAAAGAAGTAAACTTCCCAACGAACACACAGAATGATTGTCGCTTGCCTTGAGCAAAAGCGCGCTCTCTTGGAAGGCACTTCGACCGCCTTTCAAGCGGGAAATACATTATGACTAAAAGGAAGAAATTGAACATGTGAATGAAAAGTTCCTAATGTTTACTAAGCAAAACATCAGCCCTATCACTCAGAAACGAATTAGTTGCATTCAACAGGCATCGAACCTGTTTGGACATGTTGTAGAGTCTGGGGCCCTGCCATTCCCTCCAATATCGAAATTCCACAACATTTGCAAAGCGAAAACTTCCACTCCGGATCAACTCTCTTAGGTAACATTACGTAGTGGTTTATAGGTCCCAGTCCGCAAGGAAGCTATAGCAGAGCGGAATCAAAAGTACAACAGCATATTGAACGGTAACCAAAATCATCTCGCTTTGAACCAGCTAGACAACAATAAAAGAATTTCCACCCACAATATTTGGATACACAATTTATGCAATACATAAACAATGCAAATAATTAAGAGATATCATCAAAGTGTACGTACTTCTAATATCCCTCTCCCAAGCTATTTTGTAACTAAAAAAAATCAGCTAATGTACAAATGCAAGAACACATTGTGAATATAATGTATTTAACAAAAACAAACTTAATGGCACAAAAGAAGAGCACGCCATTCGAGTTGGTGTGGATCATCCGATGAATCTCTTTGCCGATTGCGAGCTCTTGCGAAGAGAGCGTTCTGAGGCGAAGTGTTGTTGTAGGCGTTCCGCGGCCGATGTTTTTGCGGGCGAGCGTGGCATCGGTCCCCGGGGGCAGGGGCGGGGGCGAGGCCGATAGACGGTCGCTATCTGTGCAACCCGACGCCCGCGCCACTAATGAGCCACCCGATCCCTCCGGCCCTCCCCCGCCCCTCCCCCCACCCCACCACGGCAGCCACGCGCCTGCGCGATAGCGCGCGCGCCACGATAGGCGGCGAATTTCACACTCTCTCTTTCGCTTCACTAATAACCAGAGCTACCATTGACGTCAATTGTTCTCTCATCCTCCTTTGTATTTGTATTTTAAAAATCCTCCTTTTCCAAAATTTTTAACATTTGTTTATTTATTTTATCTCATGACTAACACTTGCTACGTTGAATCGTTTATTGCTTAATTTAGAATAGAAAACATTAATATCCTTTTTTAAACACTGACACCCGCTGCATTAAAAACATGCGTAACAACAAAAAAGAGACACTCAGATCATCTTCATCTGCATTTTGTGAATGAATGTTTTCACTTGAATTGCAATTGGAGAGAAGAATGAATAGAGCTGATGTTAGCCTAAATAAAATGTATTAATAAAAAGAAATGTATTGATCCATGTTTTTCTGCTTGTCGAGTGTCCTACCTTTACATGAACATTATTGGCAACCCTACTAATGACTGGTGGTGCTATAATAGCTGACATCGTAGAAAAGTCTCCCAAAACTTCGAGAAAATTTTCACTAACCTGAAGGAATATACACAAAAAAAAGGTTTAAAGTGTTAAATAATTACAAGACAGATGAAGATATAACAATACAGATTATCAAGACAAATATAGATAACATACAAAACACAAGACAAATTAACACCGAGAAAAAAGTTTGCACTGAAAAATAAGATTAACCTCTATATTGAAGATGAAGGAAAGGAAAGCCGAGGGGGCTGAGGCAGAGTGCAGTAGCGTTGGCGGTTCGGGAATTCGAGCCCTGTAAGACATAATTGTTTATCCATGTGTTGTGGTCAAACTGTATTTTCCACCTATCGTTTATCTCCCCGTTCCAGCAATGTTCGTTAATTCCTGGTCCGTCCGCGTAGTGCACGAGCGTGCTAGTGAGGCATATACGTGTTACATTGGTCACTCAATCAATCATCTACAGAAACTTGGATGCTTCCCCTCCAGGCAGATGCCCAAAACTCAATGTCAGCTAACTTTACCTCACAAGTACTTCAGCAGCTTCCCTCGATTCCGGGAAAAGAGAGACTGAGATGGGTCTATAAGTTTCCTCCAAAAACCATGAGAGGTGGGTCCCAAGCTATCTGTCCTAAGTAGAAAGATCAATGTATAGGAAGGGGACGAGCCATAGTCCAGGAAACATCCGACTAGAGTGACTTGCGAGGTCGTAGATTTCGAATCCCGACAGTGGCAGAATTTTCAACTCCAGCTACGTCAAATTCAGCTGCCGTCTGCAGGAGAATTCAAGCGGCTGGCTGCTCTGATCGGCATTTCTCGTAGAATCTTCGATCAACACCAGGTGACTTCCGGAGTAGTACCCTAACAAACTGGTCACGGACTGTGCGCTATCTTTTCTTCCTGTTCCCTTCTTGTTCTATCGTTCCTTCTTGTCTTATCCTCATTCCTTGCTTACACACGCGTACATTTACATGCACTACACCGTCACTCATGTCGGGAGACCAGTCGAGAGCATAGAGCTTGTCTCTGTCGGGGCGTTGCCCAGCTGGTGGAAATGCCTTGTTAGGGAAAACACCACTAACCTACGAGTAAGTCGGCACCGGATCTCGCCATCCAGCTGAGGAATACCACTGTCATCTTTCCCGATAAAACATACACCACACTTACGGGATTAATAACAGCGGTTGACGCGCCTGGAATCACTAATAAATCGTCACGCATTGTCACGCTGCGCTCTAGCATTCCTCGCATTAACATGTTGCTCCGAGGTAGTGAGTGATACTCCACAAAACAATTATTGGATAACAAGGAATAAAACAATGAACCCCACAAATGAATGGATTCAAATCCCGACGGTGGTAGGATTTTCAACACCAGCTACATAGGTCAAATTCAGCTGCCGTCTGCAGGAGAATTCTAGCGGCTGGCTGCTCTGATCGACTTTTCTTGTAGAATCTTCGATCAACACCAGGTGACTTCCGGAGTAGTCGCATTCAGTATGAAACATTTTTTAAAATATATTTTTATGTTTTCTACAACTTAAATATTGTATTGTTTACGAGTATTTACTAAGTTCAAGACTATTGCAAGGGAGTACTATACTACTATGTTTAATATAGTTTAAATAAAACTTATTGAAGAACTGCAGTTTAAACAAACTGAAATTATGTGAAATGGTCCAACTTTAAGGTGATGCAGTACGGAAACGGGTGGTCCAAAAACTTCACTTTTGATCTCATTAAGCGCAGAATGTATTCCTTTATAACTTGTGTATGAACCACTTTGTTGATAGATGGGCTAATTTAGATGATAATACCTAAAGGCAGAAGTTAAAACGAAAAAATTACATAATGGGTACAATGTCCAATCTCGATAAACACTAGTACGTGAACAGGTGGTCAGAAATATCCGTAAGGTCTTATTCAATGCAGAACTTAATGCCCTATAACTTTTAATAGGAATTTGTTTTAGGTATTGTGAGTCCTTTGCGTTAAACAACAGTAAAACCGCAAAAACACTAGTTAAATGTTAATTTTGTTTTTGTCTGGAAATACAACCGAATTCAAAAAGTCCCATCCTTTATTTGATTCTGCTTTGCAAAATTTAAAATTCTGTATGCGATTTGCATTACTCTCTTAGAACGTTTTCCGGGTGTAATACAAATCCACTGTTCCCCTTCAAATATTGCGAAAGATGTTAGAAGTAGCAGATCCATCATCCTCACACATTGGCGTGCGCAAGAAGCAACAGCTACACCTCTCGTCACTTTTCCATTCACCATTTTTATATTTACTTAAGCTCCATTTTGCTTGTAAATCCATAAAATATAATACTAAGCGAATTAACCCTTTCACTACCAATTTTCATTTTAATTGATTTTTTATTTTATTTTTATGCCAAATAGGTCACACAAGCCATTGTAGAAATTTAATCAATTCTTTCAACTTTTTAGGTGCAAAGGAACGCGAAATGCAGAAAAACGTAGATCACTTCGATTAGCAGTAACAATGGGACATTGGTACAGCACAGTTAAACACTTGTTTGCCCCATCAGTAGCTACATAATCCAGCGGGACATGTATGTCCCATTGGTAGTGAAAGGGTTAAATTATAACTTTAAGTTGCTACTAACAAATACAAATGCTTTTGTATTGAACTATTGACAGGGTTGCCAGACCTACAGAGCCTCAAGCACATTTTGGCGCGAATTTCAAATTGTTAAACTGATAAAATTGGTTTCAATAGTTTTTCGTTACCGTTCATATTGTTCAAAAATCTGAAAAAAATATGTTATTAATTGTTATAAGACACATTCTAGGGGGAAAATGCGCTATCATGTCGAAAATCAATTTCAAAACTTTTTTTCTCAAGTTGAATTTGGCGTCAAAATTAGTTGAAAAAAAATTTCAAATTCAACTATTTTCCCCGTTTCTCCAATTGTTTCAGCGTGACACATGCAATAGAAGCTAATAAAAAATGAAAAACACGTTTTTCGATGCATCTTAGCATCAGATGGCCCAAGGAGGTTGTTTTTTTTGGGAATCTATGGTGTTTTTTCTCTTTCATATGAGCATCACGATTATCGATTTAGTTAGGGGGCACTTTTCACCACCTTAATCGGCTATACCGTTTTACAGCAGATTTAATTGAGGAAAAATACCTATCATCTGCAGTTTTGCAGTGTTAATTTTTTGCAATTTTCCAAAATACTTTAAATTTATTTCTAAACGAAAACCCTTTGTGTTTAAAATATAAAGATTTCTTCATTTTTCTAAATCTCAAAATTTCAATAACAATTGGAACTAAACCATACTTATAAATGCAGTTTCTTATATTCGAGCAAAAAAAATCAAGGAAAAAATTCAGTCATTTTCTAGAAACTTTCTCAAATTACACAGGAGCTGGATGTAATATACCAAAAGTTAAAGAATCTTAACAATCTCGGGAGCAGCATTTCTCTTTGCTATTATTCTACGTAACATGTAGAAAGTAACAAGAATTAATGCATACATTTCTATTTAAACTATCATTTTTTTAATGGACCATATATTTTGTTCTATTTCGGTTTTCTGATCCTTGTTGCTGCCACTATACGCGCATGCGTGACACAGGATAAAAAGTGACGTGTGTACTAAAAGTTGAAGCAGGGAAAGAACTCGTGCTTAAATTGCGGTGATGGAATATTTGTTTTCGTGATGAATCACCGTTGAAAGGGAGCGACGGCGGACCTGATCAGCTCACCAGGACAGGCACGGAAGAAAACAAAGGAGCATGAGTGACTTAAAGTTGATGAGAAGTGGTGGTAAGGAGGAGTGGTAAAGTTGATGAGGATAAAGTGAAAAGGAGCACTACGGAAAGACATTCGTAAAAAATGTTACCCCCTCCCAGAAACCCTCCACAAGAAACACATCCAAAACTCTTTGTCGACTACTTGTCGAAAGTACTTGTACTGGTTTCTTCTCACATCCGTTGGGTTTAAGTCTGGAAAAGCGCATTTCATAAAACAGCTTTAACAGTTATCTTTCCGTGAAACCAATAATATACAATATAATTGGAAAAATTAATTGCAAAATGTGGTGATTATACAACGCTCAGTCGTACGGCTTCTCAGTTGTTAGGACCAAGCATTTTCAGAGGAATACGATGCGAAGGAGGTGGACCTCCGTTTAAACGTTAGAATTAAGCACTGTGGATATTAAAGTGGGAGAGTGCATATCGTTGACTGTTGATGGCAGAAGTTTTTATATCACTATGTAATAACAGCCAGATTATGAAGCAAGATGTAAAAAGAAAGTCAGTTGCTCAGACGAGATTCTACGGGATCCTCTTTACCTATATTGAAATGAAATTCACCGGAAACTGTGGGATTTTGGGGCAGGAGAGTGACTGCTTCCCTTCTCTTTTTTCCACTGTGCTAAATATGGCAAAACCATCTTAGTATAGTCGATTTGAACTAATTGTCCCAAATTTTCGTTCAGAAATCAAATGTGTGCTGGCTTGATATCACGTTAGCTGACACACGCATCAACTATTTTCGATCGAAAGGCAAGGACAAGCACCTGAAATTTATTGCTACTTAATTGTCACTCTTTCCAAATAATTTAAACCTGTTTTCAGAAAGAGAAACAAATATTCACGGACAGCATACAATATCTAATGTTTTTAATAATCAAGTGAAAGAGACGTTTCAATTCATTACCTAGAATAACAAAGACAAAATCCGGAGAACTAATGCTCTCAATTCCAATGGATGAGAAATACTGCCTCTCAGGGGGGAAATCTACACCACACTTACGGTACTTATAACACTAGCATTTACGCGCACAGTTCCGGTATTTACCAATTAGTTATCGGAGAAATCACGGAAAACAACCCATCAGAGTAGCTGGTCGCTTAAAGTCTTCTCCAGAGCAGCTGACCGGGAAAGGTGGCTCAGTGCATCAACTGCATGTCGCTGCAGTGCCTCTGACCGGGTGGTCCTAGGGTTCTAGTCCCGACGGTGGCTGGATTTTCGTCACTAGATAGACAACTACATGGAATTCAGACGCTGACCAGAGAAGAATTCTAGCGGCCGGCTGCTCTGATCGATAAAAAGTTTAAACCGCGCGCAATCTTTCCTTCCTTTTCCTTGTCCTTTCTTCACCTCTTACTTTCACAATTTTACACTCACATGCACCACATTACCACACTTGTCAGGTGTGTGTCAGGTGTCACCAAGAGATTGGTCGAGAGCTTGTCCAGGCTGGGGCGGTGCCCCGCAGTTGGGAGATACCTAGTTGGGGTAAAATTCCAACGAGCGGAGTAGGTCGGCGCCGACGTTGGCCGTCCAGCGAGAGAATATCATCGCCACCCCCTCGCGATAAAAGCATGCACTGTACTTACGGGACTAATGCTCTTAGAAGTTGACGCGCCCGGAAACACCAATCAATCCAAGGCGGCTGAATTTGACCTAACTATGAAGCTACGAGGGCCACTCCAAAAGTAATGTACAACAATTTTTTAAACATTCAATGCACTTCCATTACTGTGCCATTTTTACAGTATGTTGATCCATCTTTGAGGAACAAAATGTCATCTCTCTACATTATATCCTTCTTTTTCTACTGCCTTACGACATCTTTGAAGAAGGGCATGTATACCCGTACGATAGAAGCCTGGGCCAGAACTTCTGAGCCACTGTTTAGCACCCTTCATACTAGAGAAATCATCCACTGGAAATCACCTGACAGAAACCTTTTTCACTTGCAGTTCTTTCAATATTCTGTCCGTACTTGCTTCTCCTATACCCACTTTCATTGACAATTTTTTCCCGGTTACACTTTTGTCAGCCAAAGTGATTGTGAATGAGCTTCACATTGTCAGGAAAATGTGAAGGGCGTGGTCTGCCTCTGCGCCAACATCTTGAGTATTTGCTTTCCTTAATTCACCAGATAGTCTGAAACCCCATCGACTAACTCTGTGATCAACATCATTTCCATTCACATTTTTAACCTCTTGTGAATGTTTGTGACTTTCTTGTTCTTACAGCACATTGTCACCGACGAACATGTAATGCAGCAGTCATCTTAAACGAGTGGTACGATAGCAACACTTGAGGAAACAGGTTGAAATAAATACGACTTGAAGCGAGAAGAGTCATACTACGAAATCTGTAAATAGGGAAGACGTAGAAAAGAAAATGAATTTAAAAAGATCATGTGCATTACTTTTGGAGTGACCTACGTAGTATACAAAATCTGTATCTGTGAGGTCTCGACCCCTAGGACCTCCCGCTCAGAAGTGCTACGAAGGCAGCGCCACACGAGCTGTATTTAGCTCAGGGCCAGCATTGCCGTTTTCTCGGCAGCGTCTTGCACCCGAGGATTGCACCGGAGAACCTATGGGGGCTGATTTTCGACACAAGCAACATAGCTAGTTGGAATTCAGTCTAATGAGTCGTGTAATCAGATTCCACGTTTTGTGGATCCTAGACACCGAATTATACTTCAATTTTTACTTTCCCGTATACGTACGTATACACGAGTGATGTACGTAGTACAGGGAAAGTTATGTAATGCTGCGCGAAAAAATGGCCAATTTTCGGCTGAAAAAAATTAATTGCCGGGCCGTGAAAACGAAAAAGTGGATAAAACCAGTTACTAAATTAAGAAAAAAAATCCCCTAACACGTGGTGTAGCCAGAAACCCTGTTTTCTAGGTCCTTGATACCGAAAACCCAATTGAAAGGAAAACGTCCGTCTGTCCGTCCGTCTGTCTACTTGTCCGTCTGTGAACACTGCTAGCGCATAAACCATACGTACGATTTCTTTCAAAATGGATATTCCCCGGTCGATCTGATTCTAGTCGAAGCTTTGAGATTTTGAAAGAGATTCTTCAAAATTTGGGGGTACTTACTTTATATGAAGCCCCCCGGGGATTTTCAAAATTTTCTCAAAAACGGTTCCAAATTTTTTCTTTAAATTTCGTGTATGAATAGAGTAAAATATACTTATTAACATGGCATAGGTTCGATTTTCACGGATAACTCTAAATTTTGAAGTTTGAATTTTTTTCGGCGTCTTTCTCCAGCTACAAAATTGAAGATAGAGATTGTTTCTTCAAATAAAAGGGTCCCCCCCGATAAGATGGTAAAAAGTTCCCCTCAACCAAATTACATATGAGTGGTTACACTATAATTCTAACATAAAAATAATATTTTTGAAAGGTTTCTTAGCCTCCGTCCTACCACCCATACCCCTACACAGCCAAAAACGTGTTTTTTTAATTTCAATTTTTTTCGACAACTGAAAACTATTTTATCAGACTGAAAAAAATATGATAAATAAGAACACAACTTAGACTATCAGGAAAATATTTTTCAATATTTTCTCAGGCCCAAATTCGAACACAAAAAAAATTTTCGAAACAAAATATCAAGAAATATTTTTTACTGCGTCTTAGAAGCCTGGAACAGGCTCGAAAAAAATGTCAAAGGTTTCTCTTCACACACAAATTGTTGTATATTATTTTCCGATTTTTCCGATTACTGAGCTGCAGTTAAAAAAAATAAAAACCATTTTCCCGCCTTTAAAGCACCTGCACTTTCAATATACTTTGAAACTGACTGCTACGGTTCACTGCATTTATTTTATTGTTATTATACATTTGTATACATTGCTGTATCACCCAATAAAGTTTTGATTTTGGAATATACTTACGAAGTATCATTTTCAAAGCTTTCTAATCCTTTGTATGAGAATATCATACGCTAAGGAAAGATAATGGTGTTTGGCAGTTTATTAAATAATAATTCGGTCATATTTGAGGGATAATTGGGGGACATGTGGAAAAATGAAGGGGAAGAGGTTAAACCCAGATTTACAAGAACTGTTTTACTTGTCTTAGAACACAGACACTGGCACGAAAATAATCTTCAAACGTCATCTCAGAATGCTTGTGATTTTTTTCATATTTTTTTAATAGCTGGGTCATAGTTTTAAAAAAACTAAGACATTTGTAGTGAACCACTTGGCAGTTCGGCCGTTGCCGCGTCCTAAGCACGTGCGACCTTGCTTGAGGAGGAAGGCCACAGCAGCTAAAACGTTGACAACTGAGCCTAGAACGCGCCGCCTCCCGGACAGATAAATAATAACGCATTGGTTGCGGAAGCCTGTGGTCTCACGTCTGTAGATTGTTTCAGACTAGAGAAAAAGTTGTCTCTTCCTTTACCTAAGTATTTGTTCTTGTATACGTATAAATATGGAGACACTCGTACAATCTGTACACGTGCGAAAACTCTGCACTTTGTAAATAATAATTGTACGAAAATTGAAAATTGATTTAATGTAGCACCCAACTGCAAACGCTCATCCCCCGAAAAGTAGTTTACGACATTATAGACCCGGTACTGTGCGAGAGAATTCATTCCAATATTGCTGAGCGTTGAGATAAAAATTCGCAGAAAATAAAATAGTCCCGTTAATTTTATCGTGAAAGATAATTTCAGTATTTTCCTTCAATTTAATTTTACATTGATATTGGCTTCTCTTTTCTGTCCATCTGTGCTACGGAAAAGGCGCACCCAAAAGAACTAATATGGAAAATTGTAAAATGGGATGATCATGAAAGTGGTATTTTGAAAAATACATCCCAACAACATAATCGGGGCCTAATATGTTCCCTTTCACTTCCCCACTGTCCCCCATCTATCCTTCACCTGCACCCGAAATGTCCCTTATCATTTCCCCACTTGTCATCTACCCGTCACCCAAAACATGTGTGTTAGAATTTACTTGTTCTCAAAACAAAGGCGTGTCCCCATGAGACAAGCAAACCTGGTTTAAAAGGCCTAGGAAACATCGCTTCCGAGTTATTTACCATTATAATGTGTGTTGCAATAATCTTTTTTTGTATGTCATAATCTGCAAACTTCTATTTTTTTCTTCTAAAATCTGTTTGATGTAGGATGGGGTGTAATTCTTTATCCACCAGTATCACACTTACAAGGTCTTGTGTCGATTGTTTCTTATAAATTGCCAAAACTATCGTCTTTCCGTAGCATACGATTACTTATGCAAACGATTAGAAAGCTTTAAAAATGATACTTCGTAAGGATATTCCAAAATCAAAACTTTATTGGGTGATACAGCAATGTATACAAATGTATAATAAACACTAAAATAAATGCAGTGAACCGTTGCAGTCAGTTTCATAGTATATTGAAAGTCCAGGTGCTTTAAAGGCGGGACAATGGTTTTTATTTTTTTAACTGCAGCCCAGTAATCGGAAAAATCTGAAACAAAATACACAACAATTTGTGTGTGAAGAGAAACCTTTGACATTTTTTTCGAGCCTGTTCCAGGCTTCTAAGACGCAGTAAAAAATATTTCTTGATATTTTGTTTCGAAAATTTTTTTTTGTGTTCGAATTTGGGTCTGAGAATATATTGAAAAATATTTTTCTGATATTCCAAGTTGTGTTCTTATTCATCATATTTTTTTCAGTCTGATAAAATAGTTTTCAGTTGTCGAAAAAAATTGAAATTAAAAAAACACGTTTTTGGCAGTATAGGGGTGTGGGTGGTAGGACGGAGGCTAAGAAACCTTTCAAAAATATTATTTTTATGTTAGAATTATAGTGTAACCACTCATATGTAATTTGGTTGAGGGGAACTTTTTACCATCTTATCGGGGGGGGACCCTTTGTTCTGCATATTGAGTTCTTTCAGAAAGGTTATGTAAATGTTTCTCAAAATTTTAGTAGTTTTCGTGCAATATTGCATGCAATATGTGCAACATTAAAAAATTACAAAGACAAGATTTTCTCAAAAACGGCTTAACATTTTTTCTTTAAACTTTTGGTAGGGATAGTTGTAAATGTACTCTATCAGATGACATAAAAGCCATACTGGTTTATCGGTTGGTTTTGTCAAAAATTACAAAAATGTAATTTGTTTTACTTGTCTTTCACGTCGTTAATATTAACATTATCGGCAATTTATTCACATTATATTTACGGGTATATATACTTTAAATAATGTCAAGTAAAGTTTCATGAAAACACTACCGTTTTCTGTGAAAAGCAGTCAAATTTCGGCATTTTCAGAAATGCTCAAACGCCATTTTCTCGTACATGGCTGCAAATTTTCTCTTGGAACTCTTCTAACGGATAGTGCTAATTACCCTATTTAGTATAGCGTAACGTTTATTTTGAGTTATTTTTTTGTTTTTGTCAAAAATTACATAATTGTAATTTTTTTGAAAGATCTCTCACATCTTTAATATGCACATTACCAGCAATGTGTAAACATTATTATAGTTGTGAGTGTAAGTGCTTCAAATAACTTCAATTAAAGAATTTTGACATGATAGATGACAGCTGGCAAGAAAGAGTATGTGGCAATTCCGAATAGCTAGCGAAGACCCAAGGAAATAGAAAACTAATACGAGATAGTCTGTGCCATTCTGTAGCACCACTAGTTCTATAGTGGCTGATGACCTTAAGTCATAGTTACACGTCCTGTTTTATTAAACGAATCTTTTTAAGTTCTGCGGTGGCCGCAGAAATCTTGTGGTACTTCATGATAAAATTTCAAGGATAAAGATTCAACTACAATAGTAGAATTTACTATTGTGATTGATACCTCTTTATCCTAGAAATTTTATCTTTTTAATTAATTTCACGAACGTCCTTCTCAACGAGACTCGTGGCCTCCGAAATGTACTTTCCACTGTTAAAAAGATTAATTTTAAAAAAGCAGGAATTGTAACTCTGATCTAATATCATCGGGCCTAAGAGCTCACGCATCGCGCCAGACTGTAACATCGCCCCTAAGAGCTCAGGCCCTCGGTTGCACACATGCACGCAGCACGACGTTTTCTCGCAAGAACAGAATGATGAAGAAAATTAGAACAATAATGATTCGGTTCGCCTACCTGTCTACCCACGAGAGCTGTCCTACTCATTTGTTCAATTTGAACTACGGGTGGCGGAGCGAGGTTGGTTTCGTCCAATCAAATTTCGCAACCCGCCTATTGAAATCGCTTGTGAAAGTAATCGGGTCGGTGTAGAATTACTCAAAACAAGAATCTTGTCTTCATTTGATTTCGCGTAACCTCCAGGCTTTAAGCGCAAGTTAACGACTGCTTTGACATCTTACATTTTTACTGCCGCAGTCACATCCTGCTCGAATGCTGTTGCCACATTTCTTGCATTTTCCGGTAACGTGGAAAGAAAATAAATTTTTAGATCGTTTCTACAAAAGCATTTCTTTCAGGCATGCATAGCGTGCCAAAAGTTCAATTTTTAGCACTAGTGCTGAAAGTGAGACGATGCTCAAGCATACATCGTATGGATGCAGAGTCTTCAGATAATCAAAAAATCTTATACATGTTAGGTAAACTAAACATTTTCCTTTTAATGACGTTCAATATGTAAGATATGGCAGGAATTTCGATATGTAGGAAATCATTTTGAAATCAAAGAGCGCCCATCTAGCACTTTCTACGGCGTCCCGTGCTCTCCCACGCAGTGCACCAGTCAGGCTCTCAAGCTCTTTTACAGCGTTTACTCTGGACCGCGCATTCCTCTGCTTTAACTTAGGGCCCTCGTTTACCCTTAAGCTGAGGGCCTCGCTTCAACACATCTCCCGCCACAGCGCGGATATCAATTTTCTGCCTTCTGAATTGATGAAGTGATTAGTGATTCTGAGAGCGTCAACTTGAAATTGATTTTCTATAACTCGGGAACAAACATTTTTCAAATATTTTTATTTTTCTAAAATAATTATTTTCTAAATATTTTTTCCAATTTACATATATATATATATATATATATATATATATATATATATATATATATTCTGGCCCTCAAGAAAATGTGCGCAGATAAATCTCTTTCCCCACACGTCATATTCAGTTTTTACTGTTTTTTGACAAATAAATAAATAAAAACTTTTAATATCATGAATGCATTTTTTTATCGTGGGAGGTGCCTGTGATCTTTCCCTATGGCCAGCGTGATCCGGCGCCGGCCTTCGTCGGGTTGCAGGGTTTTCCAACCAGGTACGTATGAGGAGCGTGGCACCGCCCCATCCGACTCAAGTGCTAAGCTCCCGACTCCTCTCCTAACAAGCGTTGTAGTGTAGTGCAAGTAAGTCAATGTTAGATTTGTTGATTGAAAATAAACATTTGAAGAGGATTGATTGTTCAGTGGAAAGTTGGCCATTCTGGAGGAAATCCCTTTCTTTCCCTTCTTTTGCACAGTGTGTGCCATTTCTTCCCGCCGTCAGTCATTTCGCAAGTTTCATTGTGAGGTGTGAATTCGATGAGTGCGTGGAAGATATCTTAAAGTGTTGTGGGTCTGTGGTTGCTATTCCTGCCAACAAAGGAAGTAGGAATAACAATGTTCTGCATGCATGTTCAAAATTTATTTTCCTGACATTAGACAATGAATTCTGAGCAAAATTTAATAAAAAATTCTATTCTAAATTTTAGATATTACATTCCCGTCATTCTACGGAGCTGCAACCCCCAGTTTGTTTAGGCACCAACCGCTACTGAGCTCAGTGTTCAGATAAATCTGTTCATTCAATAAAGAAAACAAAATGACCGCATCAGCTACTGCTGTCCTGCATTAATCATTAAGTGATTTACGTATTTGAATTAAAATAAAAGTAAGGCTATTTAAAAAATTAGTGCATGACACACGAAGTAAAAGTTATTTTAGTTTGCTCGTAGGTTCGTAGAAAATGCTGAGGTGGTCCCTTGCTTTGCATCTGGACATAAGTGAAACTTCATTATCTGTGTACGTCTTCTAGAATTCAGTGGGAAATTTAGTAATTGCAATTATAGTTCTCCATGTTGTCGTGACACGAAGTATTATTCGTTCCGGAAGGACATGAGGAATACGGGCCCGAATTTAAAGATGATTTTCCCTTGAAAATAGATTTTATTACAGCGGAGCGAGTATTTTGCTAACAATCAATGCACCTCACTTCTTCCTGTATTCAAAATTTAACTAATATTTGGGTTAGGGGAGGGATCAAAGAATTAAGAAAACGGGCACAGAATTCACTTCTCCCCGTAGCACGTCACACACAGTTTTTAACTCTTTTTGATGTAAAAAATTAATAAATAGATTGCGGTTCTCAGCGTAATGGGCCCGGGTCGTAATTTTTCGTACTCGCAAAGTACTTAAATGCACAAAAACAAGTACGTACCATTTAATATAGAACAACATTTACATATTCCCGAACACAACTCTTTTACATTTAATTCTTCCCGCAGTTTCCATTGCAATACACTACCAGTAACGTTTCAAGGTTCTCAGTTTCAAATTTGCGACAATTGGGAGACTAAATCAGTTTGAATGCGAAGAATGATCTCTCTGTATCTATTGATGTGACTGGCATGTATGTTAAATGTCCAATATCAGCAACACTGAAACTTTATTATTATGAATAATATTGCACTGTGTGTACAGCTATCCATTTCTGTCATTCCTTCAGAGACTTCTAACCAAACAAAATGCGAGATTTTCGAAAAAAAAGATAATTTTTTGCCAAACATTTAAAAGTTTAAATTAAAATGACTTTCTTTGGTTGAATTCTCCTTATCCTTACCAGCAATTTAAAGAGAAATAAATATACTTATTTTTTCAGTTCCGCTGAATATGGAAGTGATAAAACGCGCTTGATTGTTGACTGGGAGGATATTTCCGAGGCGCGCGTGTAACGATTGCGGTGCGGAGCGCGCGGGGACATTTTCGACATCCTGTTTAGACAGCGCCGCGAGGCTGGTGCCGGTGGGCGGGCGGGCGGGCGGGGGCTTCCTGTCAAATTGGGGCACGCGACCGCGCCCTCCGCCCCCGCCTCAATAACAAACGCCGCGCGGAGCTGCGCCGCGGCGCACGTGTGCCCCAGCGCCGGCGCAGGCGCAGGCGCACGCCGCCCGCTTCTCCTGGGCCGGAGGCGCTCCCACGCACACACCACGAGACACCGGATTTTTATGGAATTACGTGTTTTTTTTCTTTCTACTTACCGTTTCCCAAAATTGGAATCTTGGCGAATTGTCGCTCTCCTATCACAATATACAAATTTTTCGTTACATATTTTTACATAATCAGTACTATACAACATATTTTGCAATTTTCACAAAATATTTTTTATTCCATAAATTTTCTTTAATTTTATTACGTATTTTTTTATCAAAATAAGTATTTTTTAAAAAAAATCAGCGTTGTTCCTTCATTATTGGTGAAATCTGGGTGTAAAAAGTATTCTAGACACGTTTCGTGATCTTTAACCTTAATTTCCCATTTTTCGTTACATATTTTTACATTATTAGTGCTATATAACATATTTTGCGATTTTCACAAAATATTTTTTATTCCATCAATTTTCTCTAATTTTATTACGAATTTTTTTATCAAAATAAGTATTTTTTTTAAAAAATCAGCATTTTCCCTTCATTATTAGTTAATTCTAGGTGTAAAAAGTATCATTCTAGATACGTTTCGAGACCTTTAACCTTAATTTCCCAGAAGCGATCGCCAACTTTCAATAAGAATGTTACACGCTGCACTGATTGTTTGCTGGCTATGGGCCGGTTTCACCAAACTCGTTTAAGTATCTCGCTAATCGTGTTTAAGTAATCGCGATTAAAATTAAACTCGCAATATAATCGCGGTTACATTTGCATCTGTTTCACCATGGAATATATAAACTTGATTAAGTTAATCGAGTTTTCGTGCTGAAAATGAGAGGTTGGTACTAGTCGCGGAGCATTGTGGGCCTAAAATTTTCTGTTGTATACTCTTTGCAAGCACAAAATTGTATAATATTCTGAGCATAGAGGTTAGAAATCACGAAGTCCCATACAGATTTCTTGTTAGAAACGATATATTTTAATCTTCTTGGTTCTCCTAGCTGCTAACTTGCAGAAATAAAATGTTGTAATGTAATAAATTAATTATTTTTTGTTAAATTATATCTGTAATGCTTTAAAGAAAAAATATACGTGTGATAACACTGGTTGTCAACGTTGTCTTCAGGATACATACTCTCTGGTCTTCACAATAAATCTGATTAGTGATAGTGATTCTAGTGAGTTTTTTCATAGTGAATTCAGATATGTATATATATATATATAAAATTTTTCCATCAGGTACAGTTTTTTTGTGACAGCTACGTTTTAAAATATGATTTTAACATTCTCTTTGACCTGTCGTGGGGACCTTTACCTTATAAGCAGCGATTTCATTCAAGCTTTTTTTAAGGAAAATATGTGTAATATCCTACTGAAACATCAACAGGCAATACTGTGTGGGTTCATTCATGTTTTGACATGATCAGACAAGTTACTGGCATTGTGATATGTTGACACATTCTTGGCATAATGAAAATACAGAACACAAACATTTGGCTTACATAGTGCACTTCTAAACACTGTACTGTGTAAGCTATGAGTTAGTGTTCTGTATTTTCATCATGCCAAGAATGTGTGCAAATCATGCAGATACTTTCAGGTGTATTTGTCATGATCTCACATGAAAGACTCTGAGGCAAAATTTAACACCACTTGGGAAAAAGTGTTATCAACATTACTTGGGCTGTCAAGTTGATAATTTTAGAAAGAGGTGGGCCCCAAATGTATGTTTTATGTGTTAAGATTGCTGTCTTGATAGAAAATATGGTACACAGCATATGCCATTTGCAATTACTATGATTCGGAGGGAATCGAGGGAACATCTTAGTGGTTATTATTTTTGTTCGACAAAAATTAAAGGAATCACATATCCCTGACATGAGAAATGTGTCTAGTCCATTTATTCAATCCTGAAAATATATTTACCTCCATTGCATATTAAATTAGGAGGAAAGAAAAATTTTGTAAAAGCTATGGATAAACTTTCTGATGGATTCTTGTACTTGAATCAAAATTCCCTAAAGTAAGTGATGCTAAATTGAATTGTTTAGGACCACAAATGTGGTCATTAATAGCTGATGAATAATTTTGAAGAACTGTTACATTCACTGGAAAAAGATGTCTGACAGTCTTTCAAAAATGTATATTGCTATTTCCTTGGAAACCATAAAGCAGAAAACTATCAGATGAAGTAGCTGATCTGCATTCTTATAAAGCTATGGGATGAAATAAGTCTTTGAAAATTCACTTCTTAGACTCTGGCTTAAGTCTTCCTCCTGGAAAATCTTGGGATTGTCAGCGATGAGCATGGAGATCGTTTTCATCAGTAAATTTCTACAATGGAAAACAGGTACTAAAACAAAAGTGGTTGTAATATGTTGGCTGGACTACTGTTAGAACAAGAAGAGAGATGTTCCAGCTACAATATATGCCCGAAAATCATCATTACCACTTTCTAGCTACAGAAATGAGAAGTAAGAATATGTCAGGACGAGTAGTGTACCATTTAGAGTTGGATAGTTAATTACTGATTTTATTGAAATTATAAAATGTTAAAATGCATATCACACAAAACTTGTGCCTGATGGGAAAAAACTGAAACCATATTTCAATTCAGTATGAAAAATACTTATAGAATCTATTATTTTCATTCTTGTGAAAGAAAAAAAGTTAATTTTTGTAAACCAGTGTAATATGAACATTCCCTAAATATATGAATATTATTATTTAAACCAACAGTAATATTTTCCTATTTTCATTTCCAACAAGTGAAACATTCCTATTGTCTCTCATGAACTGACTATAAAATTATTGTTTGTAAAAAAAATATTATTTTGAATTAAAAAAAAACTGAAATTCAAGCTTCTTCTCAAATCAACTTTCCTCCTAACAGAGAAATAATGAGTTTTAAAAAGTTCTTATGACCATTAATGTAATAATGGAAGCAGCTTCTTCATAGGACTTTTTAAAGTTTGAATTATTTGTTTCCCAATGTTTTAAAAAAACTTATTTGAGGGATACAGCACATTCATAAGATCAAAAAGCCTTGTGTTATTAAAAACGTACATATACACAATTTTACTTATACATACTACGCATTTCAAGCGACTCAGAATTTAGAAAATAAATTGAGAATACTTTACACACAACAACATATAATGGAGGTAAATACACATGTTGATTGGTAAGCAAATGTAGCCTGCAGCCCATTTATACAACATCACTTCTCACTTCACACCTTACCATATTTATGATTTCTTGAGTGTTGAAAGAAAAGGAAGCTGGCCAAGCTTGTACTTCATAAAAGAAAACATATTTCTGGTAACAAATACAATTGTATAGGTGAAAACTCCAATTACAATGAAAGATGAAACAATGCTCAGATATGGTTAATAAAAAAATTAATATTGAAGTTATGATTATAGTTACTACTTGCAATGACAGCCACCTCATTTCTTGTTACTCCCATAAAAAATATCTTCACATTGTATATTGATTTTACTACTGTAGAAATTTATTACTAGATATTTTTTATTGTAATACAGTATCTATAGAATTCTCAGGTAGAATAAACGAAGTATCGTCAACATATCTGAGATATATTATTCATATTTTATATTTTTCAGAATTTGTTGATCACGTTTTTCTTATAACAAACTGCAAAAAGAGCACTTCTATGGACCACCAATAGGTGTACACTTCTTTTGATTATAAATTTTGTTATTAAATTTAAATTTAATATGACTTAAGATAGCTCTCATTGCAATAAGTATTTTCAAGCTCAGTCCTAGAATATTATCTTTAAAGACAATTTTCTAGGATTGTTCTTGAAACATTATACATAAAAACTAATAATTGTGTTAATACACAAGTTGAGTCCAATGTTTTTATCAACTTTGTACGATTCACTCTTACATAATTTCTGTATTGGCTAAATATTAAAAATTGATTTGTTATAAATAATATTCCTTTGCCATCACGTATACAATTGCCTTTTCTTTGTTATAAATTATAGTAAATCTTTTATCCATTATACAGTCCTGTAGGTTTCTTATGTATTAGAACATGGTTGTTTCTGATACCATGGTTCCCTGCCTTGGCACTTCAATTTTTAAATACCGTAACAATGTTATTTGACTTATTTTGAATTTAAAGTTTTTAATAATGAATATTTTAGGTAAGCTTCACATGATTCATATTGAGTATTCATGAATTATTTTCTTTGTTTATTTTTAATTATTTTGGATTTGGAATTATGCTTTTCATATCTACTGCTCTGATGTATGTCTAGATGCATGCAGTAGCAAAAATATTTATGTGTTACAAGCAATGAGTTTGCCAAAACATTCTCTGCAATTTTTTTTTATCAGAACTGAGCATTGTATTTTCATCTTTGGAATAGACTGTTACCAGAAGTATATTTTGTTTCAAATAGTACCTGCTTGGCCAATTTCCTTTCCTTTTAAACACCTATGTGTTAATTACATAAACCTGCATTAAACACATATGTGTTAATTGCAGGCATGGTATGGCGTTGTGAGGTACCATCATAGAAGAACCACAAATTACTTCTGGTTATCAATCAGCACGTGTATTTAGCTTCAATATTTGTTGTTGTGTGTAAGGTATAATCCGTTTATAATAGGTTTCTTTCAAACTCTGATTGTCATTTTTGTGAAATTCTTAATAATGTATATGTGTAAATAAAATTGATATGGTTTTTAAACATTGTTGATTTTGTCTACATATATGATGGAAATACACTTCCAGGAATGTAGACAAACAAATAATAAACAAAACTATATTCTATTGATCTAGAAGCATGAACCTGCTGCTATCATACTACTATAATACGGCGTTAAAATAACCTCAAACACCGTGGAAACGAGAATGGATAGCAGATAAACGCGATTACCTTCCCTTAAACGGCCGATCTCGGGCGTTTAACTCCTCGTGAGTTTAACTTACAGTAAACGCGTATAATATACGTGGTGAAACTCGCGAAGAACCTTAAACGCGATTAAACTCCAAGATAAACGAGGTTAAACACTAATCGAAGGTGGTGAAACCGGCCCTATGGCGTCTATTGCATCTAGTCTGCCTCCAGGTGCATATAACCTTGCTTATAGGCACCTTGGTCTGGTTACTAAACTACGGTCGTGGATAACAATAGACTGACGTCGTGAATTTATTACTGACGGGAAAGTTGTATGGTTCAAAGGGTGAATTAGCTTGTGCTCTCCAAATTAATGTTAAAACAATCTGGGACGTTATCAGATCTCTGTGCAGTAATATAAATGCAAATGCAATTTCACCAGACGCGTGGGTACAGTATTATTCATGAACGCTCGCAGACATTGAAAAGTGACTTTCCACTTGTGTAATTGGTATATAGATTCGGTTTTTACACAGAGATATGCTCCAATGTATGAAGAATAAACTTCCAGATAAGACTGGCTTATCATTACATTTGATGTCTAAAACATTAAAGAAGGAAGTGAAGTGTTCGGACTTTTGCCCCAGGTGTGAAGTAAAAGTCCCAAACAAAAGGGACAATAGTCTACAAAATATACAAAACATACAAACTACAAAATATACAAAACATCTAAACTACCTTAGAAATAAATTAACAATGTTTACAAGGCTCGTACGCATTAAATTAATGGAACATCAGCTTTATTAGTAAATCATTAAATGTGATACATAGATTCTAAAAGGTCATTAAGTCTTCAATTGAAAAGTATACTCTGATAAAAAAATTAAATCTCATAGTAAATTTAAAGTATGTACTGTGTACATTAATTCTCACACAAATCTCACAGAAATTGCCCTCCCTCATAGGAAGTGCATTTTTCATGCCACCACTCTTTACAAGAACACATTGGACCCAGTCTTTAGCTGGAGGGCCCTCGAATTCCATTTCACAAGTAGGGATAGATCTATCGAAATATTTTCAGTGGCAACTGGTTTATTATTCTTTCCCTTTCCTCTCTTATTTGTGGAGTTGCAAATAAGCGATATTTGCGATTTCTTATTGGCATTTCCGGGTTGCTTATTGTCCAGTGCAATCTTGTGAGGTCACGATGTCAGTATGGGCAATTCTTTCCTCGCCGCGTTCGGTTTTATTCAAATCTGCATCTGGCAGAATTGAATTGAATTGAATTGAAGTGAAGGCGTAATGTCCGCCTATCCAGGCAAGCCTTAACCAGGCAGTAGGTGCGCGGGGTACCCGAGTCATCCCAGCATTGTTTCGGAGCTCACTGATTTATTTATAATATTGCGAGCTTCTCAAATACCTTTCGAGGAAAGCTTTGTGTACATATCTCAACTCTTTCAATTGCTTCCTGTCCTTTCCTGGAAATATCGTCGCAGAGGCGATGGCGCGCTGCGTGGGGGCCACCGAGTCACCTCGCGCAACCTTTGTTATCGCTTCCTGCCACGCTGTTCACAGTAGTTCTCAGCAGGACGGCACAGAGGGAGTTTTTATTTTCAAATAAAACACCATGGTCAGTGCTTTATTTCTAGAATATATTTTCATAACAAACATTTCAATGATATGATTATAATATATTTATATGTATATTTGTATGTATTTATTTATATTGTAATGCATGTTGTACTCTAAAATATGTTTACATCATATTATTTATATTATAATTTATACTGTTTTTTTAGGCGCAGAAGATATTTTATCCTATACGCGATGAAAAAGAAAATCGCGAGCTCCTGCTTTAAGAAAGTAATTTGGAACATAAACATTCTTAAAATTAAAATTTTATTTGTAATTGTTTCCAAATTATGTATAAATACTGGGTAATAAACACGTATTCATTAAAGAAACAAAATACTTTGTAATTAATTGTTTTCTTGACATTCTTACTGTGGGGGTGACTAAGGCACCCCGCGCGCCTCAATTTGTCACAAAACTTAGCGCGCCTACTGACGGATTGAAGGTTTGATCACTTGGCTACCTAATTCAGGATCATCTTCATTTGATGCCAACTCATCTATCAGTGTAGCGGGAAAAATGACCTGTGAAGAAAGGAAGACTTTCTCCCCAAATATGAGTTTGTCAATGGGTACAATACCACAGACTTGACACTGAAAGAATTTAATAGTTTCGCTTGGGTGTGTGCTATAGCCTCAGTTTCTTGGATATATTATTATTATTATTATTATTATTATTATTATTATGATTATTATTATTATTCCATTACATCACGACTAAAGATCTTATGAGTCGGCTGAATATAAAATCTACTCCAGGTTGCAACCAGCTACCTAAGGAGCAGATTCGGTGAATATCAGTGCCTCTACAATACTTTACGCAAAATGTGGGCTGTTCCAAATAAAGCAATTTCTTGCACTTCCCAGTCTTTTGAATTACCCTGGGAGTTTAGACAAGTTCCTACTCAAATTTTGCGGAACGAATCCCAGAGCTCCGATAACTATCGGGACGACCTGTGCTTTTACGCCCCACATTCGGCTGATCTCGATTTCCAAAACTCTTGTATTTAAGACGTTTCTCTGCCTCCTTGGTAACAATGTTTTGATCGCAAGGTACAGCAATATCGATAAGTAAACACGATTTTTTCGCCAAATCCCGGATAACTATATCCGGTTTGTTTGCCGCTATCGTGCGATCAGTTTGAATTTGTTTCTCGTACAATATTGTATATAGTCCAACAGACGTCACTGGTTTCGGTGAGTGTTCGTACCACTTGGGGCATGTGTTTGGAACTTCGAGGGCGGTACAGATCTGCCCGTGGAGGTAGCTACACACCCTGTCATGTCTTTTAAGGTATTCGGTCTTTGCTAGGATTGGACAAGCTGAGACAATATGACCAATGGTTTCTACTTGCTCCAGGCAAATGCGGCATTTATCATCTTGGGAAATTTTGAGAACCGCTTTATCATAATGTCGTGTTCTCAAGGCCTGATCTTGGGCAGCTATTACAAGTGCTTCCGATTCTGGCTTCATTCTTCCCCTTCTAAGCCACATAAATGATTGATCTTTATTGATCTGCACCTTGTCCATTCTTTTTAGGTATTGTCCGTGGAGTGGTTTGTCTCTCCACGATTTCTTTAACATTTTTTGTGTCTCACACTTCATGTTTAGCAGCATCAGAAGTTCAGTGTCTGTGTTATTCGACGTGTCTTGCCTAGTTTTCTTCCCAATGCTTCTTGCTACACTAACAATGCCTCTGTTTCCCATTCTTCGGTCAGATTTCATGACCTGCCTCATTAGAGGGTCATCTTGATGGCTGACTACATACTTCCCCAACCCGACTATTGCGTTGTGCCAGGAGGCCTCAATTTGTCTGAGGCCTCTTCCTCCTTCCTTACTACTCTCTTCTTACTACTCTCTCCTTACTACTCCTTACTTCTCTTACCTCCTTCCTAGTCTATGTACATCAGCTCGAGGGTGGGCGACATGACGCATTGTTAGCAGTTTTCTGGTTTTTCGATCCATGATGCGGATTTCTTGCTCAGTCCAGTCCACTAGTCCGGAACTGTACTCAACTACAGGCACCGCCAGACTACCAATTGCAGATATTTTATTCCTGGAGTTCAGAGCAGACTGCAGGACCAGTCTCACTCTCCTATAATACTCCCTACGAATTCTCTCTTTCAATCTGTCATTCGAGGTGGTTTCACATTCTTCAATGCCCAGATATTTGTAAGTTTTACCTGGCTCAAGATCTTGAATCACAGTGTGCGTATCAATTTCAATGTTCTCAGACGTTGTGAGTTTCTCTCTTTTTAAATTGATTTTTGCACATTTGTCAAGACCAAATTTCATGCAGATGTCATTGCTAAAGTCATTCACGACAGACAGCATTTGGGAGAGAATCGCTTCATTCTTAGCAAACACTTTGAGATCATCCATGAAAACAAATGTGATACTGGCCTTCATCACCATGGAGCTTAAAACCAAAGTCAGCTTGCGACAACTGTCTCGATAGTGGGATCAAACTAATGCAAAAAAGCAGAGGGGATAGTGAATCTCCTTGAAAAATACCCCTGTTAATCTGAATACTTCTGGTTTCTACTGCTTCCTTTCCGCTGTGGATTAGTAACCTGGTACTCCACGACTTCATACTAGCCTTGCAAAATTCAACAAGTCTAGGATGAAATCGATAGATCTCCAGGGTCTTCAAAATCCAATCGTGTGGTACACTATCAAAGGCCTTTTGGTTGTCAATCCAAGCCATGCTCAAATTACGTTTGCGTTTCTTTACATCATTCAAGATGACTTTATTCAGTAGCAAGATTTCCTTACAGCCATAAGAGCCTTTACGACATCCTTTTTGTTCAGCTGGCATTAGATGATTCTTATCTAGATGTGTGTACATTTTGTCAGCTATGGCTGAAGTTATAACTTTGTACAGGACTGGCAGACACGTAATTGGCCTGTAGTTCTTCGCCAAAGAGCTGTCTCCCATTTTGGGTAGCAAATACGTGATGCCGCGTGTGAGCCATTCCAGGATTTCCTTTGGGTTTTCAAAAATTTTATTAACAGCCTTTGCTTGATGAGAATGTATTGCTGTTAATTTCTTAATCCAATAAATCTGGATCTTATCAATCCCGGAGGACTTCCAGTTTCCCATGTTCTTAATTGCATGGAAGAGGTCCTCTTCCGAGAATTGGTGAACATCTTCCACTGTTTCTACAAGTTCATCGGCAGCATCAACTTCAGATTGAAGCCAAGATGCGTCTTTGTTGTAGGATCTGCTCTCCTCCCAGATTGCTGCCCAAAATGCTTCGACGTCATCTTTTGAAGGAGTAACAGCTTTGCCATTCGGTTTTTGAGTGAGATTGCGATAGAATCTCTTCGCGTCTGTTTCAAACAACCGGTTCTGTACACGAAAATCTATTCTACGTTTGTAACGTCTAATTCTTTGAGCCCATGCTTGAATTTTCTCTTTTAGCTTCTCAACTACCATTAGCCTGCTGGTGTCATTTTCAATTTAGTATTTTTGTTCAACATTGAATATTTTTCGTTGAACTTTAGAGGTGTGCGTTGATTTAGAAGATGCCTCAGCTAAGAGTGATATTTCACGCCGGGTGTCGGCTATCCGTTTCATAATTCTGTTCATCCATGGGGGTACAGAGCTGTTTACTCTGTTTTGCTGTCGGCCGTCGGTGTTCTTGGCTGGCCCCAAAATTATCTGAGATACTAGATATCCAGTTGCATATATGATGTGATTGATTTCGGTAATATCTAGATCTCTGCCTGGGGTCTCCACCACCTCATTTAAGACAGAATTCACTGTTTCTGTCACTCTTTTAGCTTTGGCAGTTTCGTATATTCTCCTCAACGGTCCACGAGATTCAAGCGGAAGTTGACGAACTCTTTCTATCTCGCGCCGAAGGAGATTTCGCATTATGTCCTTATCGTGTACTTCATTGCCAGATGAATTTTCACCACTGACGTGTGTTTCACCGGAAAGAGATGAACCTTTATTATTATTATTATTATTATTATTATTATTATTATTATTATTATTATTATTATTATTATTATTATTGATAAAGACGTTGCAAAAATTTTGATATTTATTTACATCTATAATTTCATCAATTTTTATCTCTTATATTCTTTTCAATTTTGCCTTTAAGTTACTCTTATTGTAATCATAGAATGATAGTTCAATTGGAATAGAGAGTATTATTATTCATGGGTTGCGTACTCGTTTCCTGACGAAAAGCACGTGTGAAGGCTTGAAGGCGAGGCTGGTGGCCGATTCGCCTTTCGCAGCTTCCTGAGAGCGAAGGGGGCGGGGGGAGGGCAGCGACGCGTGACCTGGAGGCCCTCCGCCCCCGCCCCCTGTCACTCACGGCCTCCGACGCCACACGACGTGACAACTGACGCAAGGGGCCGCGCGCGTTAATTGGCCGCAGCCGAATGCCAACGACAGACGTTGCGACCTCCACCTCGCGAAAGACACGCGATACGCCTGGTTCATATTTTGAGAATTTTGATGGACTCGCATGCGTGAAAGGAATTTTTCACATCAAATCGATGTCGCTACGTATAGACTTACGGAATGATCGCCCTTTTTCACATATAGCTATACACTCCGGTCAGCACTAATAAAACTTGTGGTGCTTCAACAGCACATACTTTCTCACATTTTCTTTAACTTTTGGAGAGAGATGGAGATTATCATTTTCAAAATAAAAATTATGTCGTAAAGTTACTGCTGGACTGGAGCCTGACGAAATTGTAAATGATCAACAATTACTACGTAGTGGAGCTATAGAATGGCACAGACTTTGTTACACAGTTTCCTTCTCTATGTAGTTGGGCTAATTTTCGCTTTGCTCCATCCTCTTGCTAGGATCGGTTAACATTACATTGTTCGGGCATTAAATTTATTTTTCACATTTTCTCAATTCCTCGGTCCCTTAAAAGAAGAATTTAAATATGATTTTAAGAATATAATAAAGGAATAAAAAGTGGTTCTTTAGATTCAATTTCATAGAAATATTAGTAAACTTTTCGAGAAAATGTCAAATGAGCGTTTCTGAAAATATGGAGCTCATTTTCACAGAAAACTGAGTTTTGGTGAAATTTCCTAAGAAATTGTTTCAGAAACTCCTACTCACAAAGTCTATAATCTTTAAAAACGCGTATAATGTCAATATGAACGATGCGAGAGATATTTTAAAAACTACATTTGTGTCATTTTTGAAAAACAAAATAATACATCAAAATAGCTATTATGTCACGTCATTCGGTGCATCAAGGACTGGAAATAGCGCTATGTGTTTATGGAATTTCTTTATTTTAACATCTTAAAAATCTAGATCTACATCTCTGTTGTTTTTTGACAATATACAGGTGTCAGTTTAGTAAATAATTTAATGAGGGGGAATTGGTTGACGCCATCTTTTGAGACTGACGCATCTGGTTGTGCTCTTGATTTTTGCGATTTATCTACTATTTTTAGCGATCTGACTGCATTTTGTGTGTTTAAGTGCTTTTATTACTTGTTGCAGATTAGCTGGAAATATAATTTTGGCTGGTTTTTTGCTCTAACCAAGACTAACCAACAGCTAACGAATTTTAAATATTACACGAACCTTAACGAACTTCAGAATTACAAGTTGGTGATCAAGTGTCAAAATCTATAAACAGATCAGTTTATTTTCGATTTTATATCACTGTTTTAACTTAATTACTGAAATATTTATTCTATTTTTGTGACGAGTGACTATTCAGTTTATTTTATTTTTGTGGCGAGTGATTATTCAGTTAATTTGAACGTTACGAGGACGGTGTATCGAGTTGTTTTGAATTTGTTTCAAATCTTATTCAATATTTTGAAGACAAATTTCATCTAATATCTTTATCTATTTACGGTAAAGTATAGTCGACATTGTATTAAACAGTTGCAGCTTAAGTGAACGGAAATACGCAACCGCATTGCCAAATTTCGTAGTACTAGTTTTCAATAGATTTTGTAGTTAGCATACCTTCTCTTTCTTGTATCGAATCTTAATTTTTAATTTATCGAATACACATAAATCTTACACTTTTAAAATATTAAGCTAGGTGACTGTTGCTTTTATCTGAGTTTTCTTGATTTATTCCAATTTTATCACGTACTTTAACACGCATTCGTGACATGGCTACTGTTCGTTTCTACTCTTTTTACTCTCTACACCCTCAAAGCCGACCTTCTGAAAGCCTTCACACACGTAAACAGTAATTTAGATAAACATATCCGAAGGCTGGAAGAGGTCGTTCTCTACAATGACGGTTGGGCACAAGTAGGCAACACTGCGAATTTCCCCAACCGTGCACCCGTGACTGCACATAAGACACAGACACCAATCCAGTCGCAATTCAAAACAGATTTAGTGTTTTAGATTATGAAACAGATTTTCCTCGCCTTCCTGATCCTCACAACCCTTCCCTTCCATCGACAAATACATGCACAAACCAACGCAAACAGGCTAGGAAGCGTGTCAAAACCAAAACACGTAAAGCTTCGCATCCTAGCCCACTTGAAAACAAAGCCATTCCTACTGAGCCTAAAAACAGGTACTTATTTTAGCTGACAGCCATGGTCGCCATCTTTCCTCCATTCTAGGAAGTTACCCCCCCAACTACTCAGTCTCGTCTATTTTTAAACCTAACGGGAGGTTTGCAGACGTGACTGCAGAGTTGGACACTCACACAAAGGACAATGACCAATCAGGACACAGTCATTATCATAGCGAGGGCAGAATGACATTAATTTGGGCGGTAACTTTACACCTGAGCAACATGTAAACAAATTACAATGTGCCGCCCAAAATACTAACCAACATTGTCAGTCTCGACTCTGCCCTTCTGGAATACAACAGGGCCAAAACCACCTCTGCAGCGAGATTAAGCACCGCAAAACCAACAAACCAAAACTGCAAACTGAGGGAGAAACAGATGTAACATCTTTTTGAAATGAATTTCCTCTCAGGTTAAAACACTTCCACCCGGCACGTTCCACACATGACCTTTGCTGGAAAAAAGGCAGCGGTGAAAAAGCTTGCACAATAAATCATCAACTCCCAGTCACTACGCAGGCCTCCAGCCAAAAATCATCAATTTCACATTTTCCTATCGTTACACAACCACCCACCAATATTCTGAAACCCTCTCTACCCCTCCGTGAACCTACTCCCGTTTTTCTTCCATTCCCACTACAAAGGACGGTCCTCTATTCCTACAAACCTGTGACTGTGGGACCACCATTACATACCTCTCGGACCACGCAACTCGAGGTAAAAATGGAGTAAATATATATCAACTACAGTCAGATGCAGCAAGAAAAATATTGTGTAGGTACTTGCAAAAATAAGATATTGCACATAATGTTCAATCCTTAAATAAACACTGAGTTTATCGAGGCAGCTCTACAGAACG
>JAHLJT010002406.1:21372552-21384175 GCA_031308135.1 Acheta domesticus | reverse complement strand
TATAAAACCGTAACTTCTCTGTTTTGACACATCTCAGCCTCGCGGCTAAATGTTGGTCAGCGTGCTCGCTTTCCACTACGCGGCCCCGGGTTCGATTCCCGGTCGAGGCAAGACTATAGTGTGCGTTTTCCTTGCAATGTCCCAGTATGTGTTGCTGTGTGACGATGAGAAAATTCACTTCTCTGGTTGAGAAGACCGGAATACGGCGTGGGGATGTCTACGTGTTACCCACACATACCCCCTTAACGCATGGCCGCGAGGCAGGGACGTCGCCGGCAGGCCTGAACCCGTTTACGGGCTGTCTCGCCAAGTACATACACACCTCAGTCATCACTTGTAAAACTCAAATCATAGAACATTAGGAGCGAAAACAAATTATTTTCAAGCTAATAATTCAACACCAATTTGGCAATTAAATGCATATTTTAGCCTTAAAAAATACAAATTTAGAACACGAGCCAGTGGCTGAGACGGTGGCGATGGCGGTAGAACTCATGGCTGTCGCTACATCTGCAGCTCTTTGTTGCCAGTACGGAGTTGTTAAAGCAACAATGGTGGATTCGTTTAGCATATATTCATGGCGAATGTTACGCGTGGGGTAAAAAGTGATTAAACATGCACATGCAAAGTTCAGTATTGTACATTTTTTCTTTTGTTGCCTGTTTGTGACAGTAAATAATTTTTTTTCTTCTAATTTTACTCCTTCAAATTCTCTTCTGTCAGAAAGGAATGTTTTTAAATTCAGAAAATTCTCTCTAGGTTCGGAAACTAATTGGAGGATACTGTAAAAATGAAATCTGAGCCAATGTGAAATCAAATTCTGCATTTTATGATTTGTAACCACAATTAATATTTTTTTTGCTTTTCGGAGAAATTTAAAGTATGGATTTGATATAACGTGTTATACGAGTAATTTGTACAGTTGTTTCTTGGCATTCACACTCACACCTCCAAACATTAATTTCACAGACATTTTAATGTCTTTAACAATTTTTAATGACTCCCTTAGGGGTACACCTGCTGTTTCCAATTTCTCAATTTTACAGGCAATTTTACAAACTTTGATTAAATATAAAGATTCATTTTTACACATATGGTTAGTTAGTTTAGTTAATATTAACATATTTTATTTCATTTACTCACGCAAGCAAAATGAGAGTTTGCTCTTGATTTTTCCCCATCCCATTGTCAGTTATCAAGGGATATTAAGTTACGGCTTCATGTATCTTCGTTATCCGTAGTAACTAAATCGCTTGGTTTTGATTCATTTCGCAATTCTCGCTCGCAGCGCGTGAACTTGCTTCGGAAATCCTATCACATGTACCGGAGAGTTAAAATGTGTTGTAAAACAATAAGCAAAGATATCTTAGAGGATCTGCTTAGAATTTGTAAAGATCTGTGTATAATTCGAAGTTACAAATTCGAACATTTGGAAAATTATGCTAAACCGTGTTTGAAAGCAACCATCTTTGAAACATCTCTAATAGACCTTAATGCAGACGAGTGTGAAGAGTAACAGCTCAATAGAATCTTAAACGTGGATTTTACGACCGAAAATTAGAGATTCTATTGTTGAGGCGATTGGGATACTTTTCCTAAACACACAACAAGATTTTATCAAGAACTGTACCATACTTTAGTTTGTGATAAACATCGAGTCCTGATTCAAGAGAACAGGAAACAAACTCGTAGGAGAAAGTTCGTGCCATTTGGTAGAGATTATTTTTAATTATGGCTGAATTTAACCTCAGATTTGTAATTCCATCACGTAACTAATCAAATATATGAAGGGCGTGTCTCTAAATGGTCCTATTGCACATTTTTGACAAAAAATAAAATAATCCTACTAACACACCCATCATATCGAGTTTACATCTTGTGCGAGTATTGTGGTGCTGATATAACGAATGACGATGTAGTAGAAAAACAGTTTACTCTGGGACAAGGGGTCTCAGATTGAAATCTTTGTCTCACTTCTCAGAATAAACTCGATATGGTAGAGGAGCGCCAAGCAATTCATATTTATTATTTGAGGAATAATGAATGTTTTGGAATGTGTTCGGGATAAAAGGGGTGTTATTGAGGGGTCTAATGCTTTTAGCATTTGCGCTATAGAGTGAACAACGGTGCAATTGGAGTCTTATTAATATGAAAGTTCCTTCCTTCCGCCACATTCTAAACGCTGACCGGGAAGAGGAAAAGGGAAACAGCATGGAGCGGGTAAGGGTACGGTTAATCAGTTAAGGGGCATTGAAGAGGGTGAAAATGTGAAGTTAAAGTTTTGGGGTTGACGGCAACAGTAAGTAGGTATTGGACATGATTTATTAGTTTGGGAGGTGATGTTCATGGTTCGAGGAGGGGGTAACTGAAGGATGTCGAATGGATAATTTCTCATGGGTAAGACCGATTAAACGATGGCTATGTTAGGAGTAATTTAGGATGTCAATTTCGGGTTATTGAGGGCTTTTCCGATTTTTTTCTAGGCGTTATTGTGTATGTCAATATATTCGTGTGTTTGTCTGTTTCAGTCATATCTTGTCTTTGGTTGGGGGACAAAACTGTAATTGGATGAAAAAGCGCTTATACTCAGTTTCATTCGTTTAGCAGTACCGGAGGAGGTAATATTATTTCCTAAAGTTGCGAAATTGTAATGGCAGAAGTGTACACCAAACACTCCAAAGGGTCAAACTTACCGCTGTCTCAATAACTATTTCATCTATGTAGCTACAATGCCATAAACATTCCTTCGCGACATGTGGGTCTTGGCATTTAAAATTCGAGATGGCATCTCGGGTCACTTTTCCAAAATTTGATTAAAATGACCATTGTTATACCTCCAAAGAACCTTTGACTTCATGTGTCCAAAACCATGCACTCTAACACAAAAAAAGGTACGCGATATCAAAGGTGTGTAAGGAAATTTCATGAAGAATACGTTACTATATTTTATTTAAAACAAAAAGGGAACAGATCGGACCAAAACTTATAGAGATAAAAATGTCAAAATTTTGTTATTTTCCTCCATCTTCGATGGCGTCTCAAGACAAGCTCGATCACAACATTTGGCGGCATTTAACAACATTGGTTGGATAAAAAGTAATGAGAATATTGCTATAACTGCCCGTGAGTGAGTGCTCCCATTTATCGCGACAAAAGGTAGTACTATTAGACGTGCAGCGAGCTGAACAGTATTCTGTCAGTCTACTGCAGTGTGTAAATCGTTGAACTTCGTAGCAATAGTGCAAGCATCCTAACGTCATGTTTATAAAAGTAGAGCAACGTTCGTGGCTCCAAATTGAAGTAGCATGACGTCGGGGTAAGCAAGAATGTTTTCAGGGACTGCGTGAAGTATGTGGTGATGCTGCGTTGCCATATTCCACAGTCGCACGTTGGGTTAAAGCGAGACTCATGGCCTCTAAGGCTTCTAAGCAATGAGATTGGGTCACCTCCTTTTTAGTAATAGAACAAAAACAAAAATTGGACAAAATATTTTATGAAGAAAATCGTTGTGGTAATGTAGTTAGAAGAAAGCAGCTCGGGAATGAAGAAATTCGAAGAAACATTGCTACGATATGAAAATATACATTTATTAAAGTTGTATCAACTTGTAAGAAAGACATTTGAGGTATGTAACTTCGGTTGCTATGGTCGCAAGTTTGTTAGAGAGAGACTTGCTCGCGTTCGTAAGAAATGAATGCATGAATGCAGGTTGAGATATTGTTTCTGATATTCTGGGTTAAATACCCAAATAGTAGCATCTACAAGAGATTAGAAGATTGGTGAAACCTTAAGGTGGCTCCACACATTCGGCATTCACAGGGCAGCGAGCTACTGCTCGCTCGATCCCAGACCAGCGGATATGTTCGGCGAATGTTCGCTCCTTTGATGTATCCAAAAGACCGACACGCGGCGGGTAGGGCGAGCGCCGAATGTTCATTTGACAAATAGCAAGCGACCCATCCGCACTACTCGGGATTCGGAGAGCGGTTGCTCGCTGTTCGCCGAATAGCGAATGAGTGGAGCCGCTTTTAGGGAAGGTATTTAAGAACATTACTCAGTGGTTCTAAAATACGGAACAAGATATCGTCTGAAGCGGAGCAGACAATATTTTGCCGATTGAAGGTGGTAACCCGAATTCAAGAATAATATATTTTCTTTGTGTTGGAGCTCGAAGTGTTTTTTTAAATCATCTCAAGAGAGAGGCGAACGAACTGTGACATAAGTGAAAAACTGCGGCAGCTGAAGTTATTGGAGATGCCCAGGATCGCGGGTGCGTAAACTGTTGCGAGACATAAGTTCATTAGATACGTAACAATCATTTTCCATTTTATCGCGGCAATAAGTCGATTTCTTCAAGTCTAGTTTTGTGGAGAATAGTCTGAATAGTTGATTTGCCTCCGCAAATAGTTTTTATTATGCAGGAGAGAATATTATCTATTCTTGCGAAAAAAGCTCGTTGCTACGTGTGTTCGTTATTCAACTTAATGTGTATAAGTTTTAGAACAGGTATTCCAGGTAACAAGAAACCATGCACTTGCCCCATTGTAGGTCACAGAATTTTAAACTATTTTTGATGTCAAATAAATAAATAAATAAGGTCTCTGACGGTCCGGATAGCCGAGATCGTTAAGGCAGAAGTGCAGTAGCGATCTTGGACGGAAGGATCGCGGGTTGGAGCCCCGTATCGGGCATAGATGTGTTTGTGTTTGTATGTGTGTGTCGTCCTTTCACCCCTCATTATCGTTTCATCTTCCACTCCCCCAGGGCTAGCAACTTTGGAGGATAAAAATAGGATTCAGCTAAATGCTGTTCCCTTAATAAGAATCACATGCACCTGCTACTGATGTAATGAAACCGAGCCCCGATAAATCCAGGCACATGCACGCATGGCGGCCTGCTCGTAGGCAAAATAAATAAATAAATAAGTAAATAGTAAATAATAAATAAAAAATAAAAATAATAAATAATAAATAATAAATAATAAATAATAAATAATAAATAATAAATAATAAATAATAAATAAAAAATAATAAATAAAAAATAATAAATAAAAAATAATAAATAAAAAATAATAAATAAAAAATAATAAATAAAAAATAATAAATAAAATAAAAATAAATAAAAAAATACATGAAAATAAATAAATGAGGTGTGTGTGGGTGCACTCACCGCGTGGTCGTTGGCGTGCGCGCGCGCGCCGTGGGCGTGCCCGGAGGCGGGGGCGAGGCCGGGGCGGGCGCGGAGGCGACGGCGCCGCCTGCGGCCTCGCGGCGCGCCGCGGGCCCGCCGCCGCCCCCGCCCGCGCCCGCGCCGCCGCCCAGCTCCGCCCGGAAGCCCGCGCTGCCGGCGCCGCACGCGCCGGGGTCGTCGCTCTCCAGCACCGCCATGAGGTAGCCGATGTAGGACGTGGCCAGGCGCAGCGTCTTGATCTTGGAGAGCTTGGTGTCGGCCGGCACGTTGGGGATGCAGTCGCGCAGGTCCGCGAACGCGTTGTTGATGCTCTGCGTGCGCTTGCGCTCCTTCTTGTTGGCGCACGTGCGCCGCTTCACGCGCACCACCGGCGCGCCCGCCACGCCCACGCCCACGCCCACGCTCTCGCCCACGCCCACGCCCCTGCAACAGAGCACACGCCGTGGCCGTCAGCCCAACACACTTCGGACATTCAAGCACTCGAGAAAGTAGTGAACTTAAGTCACTGGTCCCGTCTCACTTACGTTACAAATAAGCGTAAGAGGATCCGGTTATGGTGAACTCTCGGTTATAGTGAACTTAACCCTCCAGCGGGCGCGCTGTCATAAATTTTACGACAATAGCAGTTTTTTTTTGTTTGCTGTCAACTCATTGTTGTCAAAAAACTTCTGCATTCTTGGTATTCCTTGCAGGTATCTTTAGTGATGCATTCCTGCAGCCACTGTTTAGTTTGCACGCTATGTTCGGTTTTTGTAACGTTCTATTCGCGATAAGTGCATAGTGACGTAAACTTCACGCTGCGCGCCGGCTGTTGTGCTAAAATATTGTGTAATAATTTGGCTTAATCGAAATTTTCTGTAAATGTCCAGATAAAGAATTCATATGAACGAAAATCAGAATATTCTTCAAGAACTGTCTGATCGGAGGAAGATCATGAATTGGATAGTGACAGTGACCGTAAACGAATGTTGAAAATATAGACGAGCATCAGAAGGATACTGGATTGGAACAAGATCTTTTTGATACTAAATACGAACGTTCATCAACGGATATTTTTTGGTAGTAAATATCATTCTTAGATATTATAATGCGACATAAAATTCCATTGTCCTACAATTTCTTTGATTTTTTCAAGAGTCATTGAATGTCGTGAAATTTACGACACGCGCCTGCTGGTGTGAACATTTTACGCGCGCCCGCTGGAAGGTTAAGTCACTGGTCCCGTCTCACGTTACAAATAAGCATAAGAGGATCCGGTTATAGTGAACTCTCGTTATTGTGAACTTAAGTCACTTGTCCCGTCTCACTTACATTACAAATGAGCACAAGAAGATTCCGTTATAATGAACCTGAACCTCGGCTATAGTGAACGTAGGAAATAAATCCTCGAAATTAATTCCTTCAATTGAAGGTTGTCAAGACGTCTTTGGTACATTTAGAGACAGTTGACAATGCAGAATCAAGTATGGAGAGAGCACGAATTCTTGAGAAGGATTGAGTGAAATTACTAATGAAAAATTGACGAATCAAACAAAACTGACAATGCACTGAAAATAATTTATTTTTTAAGGACAACTACTCAAATTTTATATTGAAATTTTCAGTTCGTACTGTCCATGTATTTTGCTGTACCTCACTTGTATAAAAACAATCACTGTGGAGAAATTCTATTTAACTTTGACATCATCGGATATATTGATATAGTGAACCAGAAATGCTAGTCCCCACGAGTCCAGTATGACCGGAGTTGATTGTATTATGATGTTGTAAAGGGGATTGCATCAAATGTCGGAGTCCGCTGAGTGGAGCGAAGAGGCTGCACAGCCCCGGAGTTCGGAGTGTTCCCGGGACGCCGAGAGGAGTGACGGAAGTTCTGGGGGCTTCAAGGTTCGGGAGTCTGACCACGTATAAATGAGCGGCCCCGGCGGAAAGAATTGGGTTTGAGAAGATTCTAGGAAACTATGTGAGCAGTGTTACAGATCTTCAAGTGTGAGAAATCGGTTTGAGAAAATTTGAGGAAATTGTATTTGCTGTGTTATGATTAGTTTTGTAAGTGTTGGCAAGAGATGGTTGTATGAAATCACGGATTATAAATTCCAGTTCGCAAAAGAATGATATCTACCTATTAGAGATATCTCGATTCGTATTATGGGAAAACAATTTGTAACAGAATTCAAGATCGTGCTCTCCCACCCCTTACCATGGCGTCTGGGCTCACAAAAGCTGAGCCTAGTAAAATGAAATAGAAGGTCCCAATAGACCTCAGTGGTTTTGTAGATAACAACATGAATGTTTCTGTCTACGAGAAGAGGTTTAAAGACGAGCACGTACTATTAAAGAGTTTCGAACAATCGATGTCAAGAAACACCTTGAATCGTCAGTGCGTTGCAGGATTGCATTGGCGCGTTCCTAATGAAGTTTTTATCAACAAGGTAAGAGATGTCATTAAAGTGATATAGATGGCAACTGTCATGGGACATTCTTCAGGTGTAGAAGAGATTCTGATGGTCTTGGGGATAGAGAATAGATGATGTTGATTAAGATAACAACGATCGAATTCCAAATGTGTAATGAGAGATAATCATGGAGAATAGCAATTGTGCGATGACATTTTTCACAGGTGTAGAAGAGATTCTGATAATTGTGGCAATGAACACATGATGTTGATGAAGAAAACAAGGATCGAATTCCAAGTGTGTAATGAGAGATAATCATGGAGAATACCAATTGTGCGCTGAAATTCTTTACAGGTGTAGAAGAGATTCTGAATGTTGTAGGAACGGATAAGAGATGATGTTGATGAAGATAACAACGATCGAATTCCAAATGGGTAATGAGAGAAACCAGCTTTCACTGCACCAAATGTGCAGTGAAATTCTTTACAGGGGTAGAAGAGATTCTGAAAGGATTCTGTGGGGATTGACAAGAGATGATAATGATGATAAAAATGACAACGATTGAATTCTAAGTGTGCAATGAGAGACAATTATAGGGAATAGCAATTGTGCGCTGAAATTCTTTACAGGTGTAGAGGAGATTGTGAATGTTGTGTAAATGGACAAGAGTTGATGATGATGCAGATGACAATTGATTGCGGGTGTAGCTGAGCTCCTGTGAAGCCGGCATGCGACTCACCCGAGCGCGGCGGGGGCGCCGTAGAAGTCGGCGAGGCCGTGCGCGGCGTGCGGGGCGAGGGGCGCGGGCGGCGCCGCGTCGTAGTGCAGGAGGCCGTGCGGCTGCAGCTCCTCGTCGTAGGGCGTGGGGGGGCTGTCGCCGCCGCGCGAGCCGGTGGGGCGTGCCGGGGCCCGACGACGCCGTGCTGCTGCAGGGCGCGCCGCCGCCGCCGCCGCCGCCCGAAGACCAGAAGCCCGCCTCCGCCACTCCTGCGCGCGCACACACACACACACTTCTTCCTCTCACTTGCTTTATTTATTTATTTACGTCAAAAAACAGTTAAAAACTGTGTGTGACGAGCTATGGGGAGTAGTGAATTTTGTGCACGTTTTCATAATTCTGTGATCTCTATCCTAAACCATATTCTAGTCGAATTTTGAATACAGAAAGGAGCGTTTTTTTTTTCAAGTTTTGTTGACAAAATATTCGTTCCTATATAATAAAATATATTTTCAAAGGTAAATTAGCTACAAATTCCTGCCCTGAACCCTCATGTTCTTCATGAAAGAATAATATTTTTTGCCGCGATAATATGGAAAACGATAATTTGAATAACTATATTTCCTACTGAAATTCAGAAGACGTGCACAAATAATGAAGTTACATTTATGTCCAGAAGCAAAACAAGGGACCATCTCAGCATTTGCTCAAGGATCAGGGAAACTGGACGAAAAACCTGATCGAGATGGGGTCGCTCGCGCTTACTAGGCAGTCTTTTCTTTATACAAAGAATGCAGTAAACCCTCGATAACACGAATTCCAAGGGACCAAAAAAATCGGAGTTCGTGTTATCCGAGTATTATAAATGTCCCTTTCACCGTAATTCCTTGCCGAGACCGAAGTTTTGTTCGTGTTGCGGCGAAATTCGTGATAAAGGAGTTTGTGCTAAAGAGGGTTACTGTATATAAATATGTTCAAAGAATTGTCACCCCAACCGGGAGTCGAACCCGGGTCTCCTTGTTTACGCCCAGTTGCTGTAATCACTAAGCTACCGAGACAACAAATTCTTTGAAATTCTTAGGCCTGATGTATTGGCCGTTTTGATACATATAATTGTTACCAAACTATTGTTTGGTTGTTACCAAACAATTGTTACCATTGTTACAATTGACGGTTGTTACCAAACAATTGTTACCATTGTTACAATTGACAGTTGTTGCCATAAAGTTGTCAACATTTAATTTTTAAAATGCATTTGTTACTCAGAACAAGGAATTACAACTTGTTATTCTTTACGTCTGCGGATCACATTTCTGAGTGTAAACGTCTCCAGAAAGGTGACTGGGTGGTGACAATTATACAAGAATATTGTTCTATTTTTCTGCTTTTTAAATTAATTTTACTGCTCTTACAGATAACAAAAAACTCATAGGCGTGGACTGGCCTACTACAAGTGCATCGTTTTCTCAAAAAATTATAAATAAGCTTGTTTAAAGTTCTGTTTTTTAGAACAGATTTCAAGAGACAAAACTTTATTTTAAATATTGTAGGTTTGGAATGTTAATATTTTTGTTAAGAGAATGAATATTTTTTTTGCAATTTTCGAAAATACCGAGAGTTTGCCAGAAATGAGACTAATATAACATTTTTTACCGTTTTTTGATACCTACGAGACGAACGTTTAAAGAAAAAATGGAGTCGTTTTTGAGAAAATATTTGCTTCAAATTTCACGAAACATTTTGGGAAAATTAGACCTACTCGTTATTTTCGAAAAAATTGTATTAGTTTATTTCATGAATTGTTATTGTATTCTTTTTGCACCTCAATATTTTAGACAGACCTTTACATTATTACATTAGAAGATCTGTCACTGAACAATAGATTTCACTAAGAAAAATCTCTTTATTTAATTTTGTAGAAGTGGGAAGACGCTGAAAAGATCTGGATTCAGGAAAGGAAATACTTTTTCCCTGTCCTGGGGATTTTTTCCAGTTTCGGGGCATGTTGATTTCGACTATCCGTGCCGGGTACCCATTGTGACCCTCATGGATGGGGACACACATTAAACTTTACATTAGACACACACTTGCGGACTCCTTGGTCTCTGGTCAGCCAGACTCACAAAGCGTTCCGCGACAACACACATACATGAAAGGCAAGGGACAAACAACCATCTCCACGGTGAGACTCGAACCCGCGACACTTCAGACCGAGGTGCTAAGGCGGCACACGCTCCAGCCACTTGGGCCTAAAGGTCGGCAAAGGAAATGACAGTTGACAGTTGACTCTCAATACCTTCCATTTGTAGCCGAGTGTAGCATTGAGACGTGCTGCCACCTACGTAGTTAAGATAGATCCTGACGGAAGGAGAATTTCTGGTATTTCTTCTATGAATGTCATTCTCGTCGGAGCTTTGAGGAAAGCTCTGAAGGAAACAAATAATTAACTTTTCGGCTGCTGTGACCATGTAACTTTGGCATCATGACACACACAGTCTTTGAACAAAGACACATAACAAATACAAACACACAACAAATCATCATTTTTTGTTTAGCGTAGAAAAACATTTAGTGAAGCTTATTTTTGCTAGTACAAATTTCAAGAATACAATCACCAGACAACCAGTGTATACTAGAATAAATAACTTTGCCTTTGGTATGAAAAAATCGGCTCTTTATAGGTGAAAATCATTCTTTTGCGAAATGACGCAAATGCATTTACATGTCACTTTTCTTGTGCTTTGGAGATATATAAGCATAATTTTTGAGCAGAGAATCCGGAGGACCACTTCTGCTTTCTCGTCACCGTGATCTTAGCGAATGGATCCGCAAGCGATCACGAAACTCTTCGTTCGACGCAGACCGGGAAGGTACAGCACAAGTCTCGGCGCGGATTCTTTCTCATGGAGTCGATCGGTCGCGCAGACACGGCAGGAAACTGCCGTCTGATGAAATATACTATTCAGTTCAATCACAAACACCCAAACTCGAAAGCAATAACGCGGTTTACATTTCAGAGGAGAACATTATTAAAAATATATCAAACTTTATAAATAGGCCAAAATATGCTCTAAAAGTCAAAATATGCTCCGTCGTCACAAACATCGTAAAATATGCACAATGGGATTTGTATATTGATTCCAAAAAAGAAAGACAATATTTTTTGTGTTCTAATGAATGCATATCGTTACTACGGGGGATGCAAATGTGCGAAATCCGCCGCTTATTTATTAAATACTCTCTGTATTACTATCACATATGTGGGTATTATATATGGTACTCGAGATATTGCGACGGTAATAAAAACAGTTTGAAATGG